>REGL01000146.1:315984-326648 GCA_004194395.1 Aurelia aurita complex sp. Pacific
TACAGCGTTGCTATGGTTTCCATATCGGACATGAAATCGAGGGAAACAATTTCGTCCCAATTTTTAATGTGAAAGTCCATGAGTCGTAGTTATAGCGTCCATCAGCCTATCAATAGCAATAACTACGAATTTGCAATCAGTCTAATGCTGATCCGCAACATTTTTTGTATCGGATCAAAAGTGATCCGCTACCGTGTAAACGGGGTCTTAGATAAAAGCGATTTGCTGCCTCGAGAATAGATTTCGCACCTTCAAAGCAGTCGAGACAATAATGCATTGCTCTCTTCTGTGTTTAATTGATTTGACTGAGTTGACCCAGAGGTATATTGCTTTGTTTTATCAGAAACATGGATCTTTTGTTTTTAGAATTTGCTTTTGCTTCTCAAGCGCAGCGAATTTTTTTCTCATGTCAGCGACGTTCTGTGATGCAAGTCTTTTGTGATACAAAGTTAAAGTTCACCCTTGATGTGTTTGAAGCGGAGTGTGCGAAGAGAAAAATATTGACCGAGGAAAGATAGTGCAATTCACCCACACAAGTTTTTATAAATATTTATATTAGTTGAAGTACAAAAGGCAAACGAAGACCAACTGATGCTTGAGTCATTGGCCTTCATTGGTAAGTCGATCAGTTAGCTCAACAATTTGACCATAACGTTTGCAGAGCAATTGATGGGTTTTAGGCGAGGAGAAGCTTAAAAGGCAAATGTCCAGTCAGTGGAATTTTCCGAGCGGGCGGAATTTTAGACAACAAAGGTCGCTCAGCCGTAACTTTCTATTCAATGCCAAAGGGGTGCCAAAGCGACATTTTCTCTCGAATACAATAGAAATTCCGCCCGCTCGGAAAATTCCACTGACTGGAAATCAGCCTTAAATATCTCTGTCAAAAGTCAATGTGATTTTGAGATTTGATAGAGGTGAATGCGTTTGTATCATTGCACAGGTCAGTATTCAAGTATTCGTAATCCAATCGCTGAAATTCTTATCTTCAAATCTCATTTGTAGCGATTTCTATCGATATTTCAACGAATATCAACAGTCTCCAACCGGAAAATGAATGCAGCTCAGTGATTTATTAAAAGTGTTGCAAATAGCTGCAGTGTATTCTATTTGAGTTGTTAAAAGCGGAGGATTACGGGCTGATGATAGCATGTTCGGTTTGAGCCTTGCAAACGAGTAGACTCATTACATTACATAAGTCCCTCTAATTCGCTGTTGTTGTTGTCGCTTCTGTTGTAGCGAAACAAGAGACTTTTTGGGATGAGTCTAGCAAGCGGGTTTAACAAGAGCGACAACAACAACAACGAAAGTGCATGAGGACTTTGAATTGAACCTTGCAACGTGCTTTTCGACAGAAAATGGCAGAGGCAGAGGAACTAGAAGGCCAATTTTTGGAAAAACTAAAGACAAAAGCCTTTGGAGCAGGATAAGGTGCTTGCATTAGTGATATTGACATGACTCTACATGATATTAAATATAGTCAATACTCAATAGCGATAACTACGAACTTGTAATTAGTCTAATGCAACTGTTGCTATTGTATTACAAAATCTGCCCTCGTTATTGAGCTACAGTAGTCAGATAGATGTTTTTGTGCTTTGTTCTTAGAGGCTTCATTATCCGCCAAATGCCGTTACCTGATATCAGATCACTTGGCTTCTTATAGGTTGAAATTTTCATTGAGGTTTCTAACAATTCCATTTCATTGGTTTTCTGAAGCTTACATCTTCGCATCTTTAGAACAACAGAAAAGAAACAAGAAATTGCAAACGGTCATTGTTTTGCTTTGTGTTACTCACTCCATACTTGAATAACGAATAATATTTTGGCTTTGGCTCCCAAGAGGACAAACGAAAAAAGGAGTCCAGCAGCAAAGCCCCCAGGAAAATTCTCAATACCACGCCCTCTTTGTCCTTGGGAAACGCTCTTTTTGCTTATTGAAACGACCTTGTATTTCCTAACTATCCTGACCGTGACTACCTAACCCCTTCAATGAAAATTGAACGAATTGGAAAACCGACCTCGATTCGGAGAGAAGTATGGGGGACTCGTTCCCCTATTCCCCCGTTTTGCCTCCACTATAGGCTCTTAAAATTTATCATTTTAAGAGGCATCCACTGACGCCCCTCCTACCACACTCCTAACATACTTTCTAATTTCGCTATTGCCATGCCCATATATTATCACATTGGTAATGCAGTTTATGAACATAAGTATGTATGACCAGAATGTAACTACATTCAGAAATGTCCCTGGATTCTTGTTCAGCTTAAATCTATAATATGTCCATACACATGAGACAACGCTGTATGGCATGTAGAGTATGAATATAGTTGCAAGGAGTAACCTTACTGTTCTAACGGCCGTGATATCGCGTTTACGCCGTAAACTATCCTTTCTTATCGAAGTGTTTCCCGAAATTCTGATTCCACCAGCATCAGCTTGTTGTATCATTGTCCCGACAGATGCCTGCTTATTGAGGCGGCGTAATAGTTTCGAATACAAAAAAAAGNAAACGCAACTGTTGCTATTGTATTGCAAAATCTGCTCTTGTTTATGTTAGCATGAAGTTGACTGATCCACTAAATAACAAAAGTATTAACGGGCGAGGGGCGCGAGTGAAAAAAACAATCAATGCTTGAAAAGCCACTACAGCTCCCTTCTCCCCGGATATGGTAAGACGATTCGATTGATGCTCTGGGACAATCATGAAAGAGTTTTCACACCTCTGATTTCACTTAATCAATGCAGACAAACAACAACCTCGTCCCCAGGGCCTTTTGTCATAATGGGACGGAGCGTCGCAATATGACAAAAGGCCCTGGGGACAAGGTTGGGTAGACAAAGGAACCGAACTGGGTATCTTTATTGGCCAACCCAAAAATACGGTTTTGTTCTTTTGTTTATTTGCGTTGATTGCGTAAAATCAAACGTGTGAAATCTATTTATGAGTGTCTCAAGCGAACGAGAGTGAATTTTGTAAAACAAAGGATTACGGTCTTAGATAAAAGCGATTTGCTGCCTCGAGAATAGATTTCCCACCTTCAAAGCAGTCGAGACCATAATGCATTGCTCTCTCCTGTGTTTAATTGATTTGATTGAGTGGACCCAGAGGTATATTGCTTTGTTTTATCGGAAACATGGATCTTTTGTTTTTAGAATTTACTCTTGCTTCTGAAGCGCAGCGAATTTGTTTATCATGTCAGAGACGTTCTGTGATGCAAGTCTTTGTGATACAAAGTTAAAGTTCACCCTTGATGTGTTTGAAGCGGAGTGTGCAAAGAGAAAAATATTGACCGAGGAAAGATAGTGCAATTCACCCACACAAGTTTTTATAAATATTTATATTTGTTGAAGTACTAAAGGCAAACGAAGACCAACTGATGCCTGAGTCATTGGCCGTCATTGGTAAGTCGATCATTTAGCTCAAGAATTTGACCGTAACGTCTGTCAAAAGTCAATGTGATTTTGAGATTTGATAGAGTATCTTCAAATCTCATTTGTAGTGATTTCTATCCATATTTTAACGTGCGTTTCAACGAATATCAATAGTCTCCAACCGGAGAATGAATGCAGCTCAGTGATTTATTAAAAGTGCTGCAAATAGCTGCGGTGTATTCTATTTCAGTTGTTAAAAGCGGAGGATTACGGGCTGATGATAGCGTGTTTGGTTTGAGCCTTGCAAACGGGTAGACTCATTACATTACACAAGTCCCTCTAACTTTCGCTGTTGTTGTTATCGCTTCTGTTGTAGCGAAACAAGAGACTTTTTGGAATGAGTCTAGCAAGCGGGTTAAACAAGAGCGACAACAACAGCAACGAAAGAGCATGAGGACTTTGAATTGAACCTTGCAACGTGTTTTTCAACAGAAAATGGCAGAGGCTGAGGAACTAGAAGGCCAATTTTTGGTAAAACTTAAGACTTTGGAGCAGAATAAGGTGCTTACAATAGCGATATTGCCATCATTCTACATGATATTGAACATAGTCAATAGCGATAAGTACGAACGTGTAATTAGTCTAACGCAGCTGTTGCTATTGTATTACAAAATCTACCCTTGTCATTGAGCTACAGTAGAGAGGCTTCATTATCATTATCCGCCAAACAGGTACGCAAGAAGCATCTCAAACTTGGGGGGGGCATGACACTTCAAGGGCATTTTTTTACATTAAGCTAAAGGGGCACTTCCTGAGAATAAAAGAGCACTTCTGTGTTTATTGCAAGATCTCGGGGGGGGGGCATGTGCCCCCAATACCCCCTGGTTCCTATGTCTCTGCCGCCAAATGCCGTTACCTGATGTCAGATCACTTGACTTCTTATTGGTTGAAATTTTCATTGAGGTTTCTAACAATTTCATTTCATTGGTTTTCTGAAGCTTATATCTTCGCATCTTTAGAACAACAGAAAAGAAACAAGAAATTGCAAACAGGCATTGTTTTGCTTTGCGTTACTCACTCCGTACTTAAATAACGAATAAATATTTTGTTGTTGGCTCCCAGGAGGACAAATGAAAATGGGAGTCCAGCAGCAAAGCCCCCAGGAAAATTCTCAATACCACGCCCTCTTTGTCCTTGGGAAACGCTCTTTTTGCTTATAAATGACCTTGTACTTGTATTTCTTTAAAATTCAAGATGCAACTCCTGACCCTGACTACCTTACCCCTTCTATGAAAATTGAACGAACTGGAAAACCGACCTCGGTTCGGAGAGAAGGAAGGGGGGGGACTCGTTCCCCTATTCCCCCCGTTTTGCCTCCATTATGTGCTCCAAAAATTTACCATTCTAAGAGGCATCCACGGATGCCACTGACGCCCCTCCTACCAAACTCCAAACATACTTTCTAACTTCGCTATTGCCATGCCCATATATTATCACATTGGTAATGCAATTTATGAACATAAGTATGTATGACCAGAATGTAACTACATTCAGAAATGTCCCTGGATTCTCGTTCAGCTTAAATCTATAATATGTCCATACACATGAGACAACGCTGTATGGCATGTAGAGTATGAATATAGTTGCAAGGAGTAACCTTACTGTTCTAACGGCCGTGATATCGCGTTTACGCCGTAAACTATCCTTTCTTATCGAAGTGTTTCCCGAAATTCTGATTCCACCAGCTTCAGCTTGTTGTATCATTGTCCCGACAGATGCCTGCTTATCGAGGCGGCGTAATAGTTTCGAATACAAAAAAAAGATGCAAATTATATTCACCATGTTAGCACTAATGATGGCTATATGCAAATAGAAGCTGTACAATGTTATAGTTACGACGGCGAAAGTTATCGAAGCAACGGTGATAGAAATTGCCATTAATCGAAACCGAAACCGATTCATCACCAATGCGTACTTCAACGCCATCGTAATTCGTAGATATCGATTCAGCGCAATTGCCACAAGCATGAAGAAGGATGTATTGCCGAATGAATAAGCGAGGCATTGCACCGTCTTTTGATATACGCAATTCATCTGTAGGTTGTCGAATGTGAGCATCAAAAAGAGCATGGGTAATGCAAATAAACCCATTCCAATATCTGACACACTCATCCATATTACAAACTGCGAATTGAAGCTTTTTATTTGATCCGTCTTTACCATCAATATCACGAAAATAATGTTCAAAGTTACAATGACAGGAGACAAAAGAGCGCAAGTGGCACTCCAAGATATAATGTTACCTCTTGGGACATATAAAGGCCACATTGTATCGGTACAAATTTCCATGGTTGCGTCTGAGGGTCACAATGAAGATTAGGATTGGCCATTCAAAGGGTACAATTCTGCGAGACGCCGGTTTCAGGAAGCCATTATCAACTGAAATGACGCAGCTGAAATAATATCCATCTGAGTACTATGTTGATGATCTTTTTTTCAACGAAAATGCCTGGAGCTCAAAATTCCAGTTTTCTGCTGGTTCTTAGACTGGAATTGACCATCAAAAAGTTACAACTCTGTGTGATTCTGGGTTTCAGAAAGTCAATGTCAACTGAAATGACGCAGCTGGAATAATCTCTGTCTGACTAAGTACTATGTTGATAATCCTTTCAACAATAAAATGCGTCAAGCTCCACGACTTTTTATGTTGGCGTATCGTTGGATTAGAATTAGTCATTTCAAAGTTATAATTCTGTGCACTGCAGGTTTCAGGAAGCCATTATCAACCGAATTGACGCATTTGAAACATCTCTGTCTGTGTACTATGTTGATGATCTTTTCAACTAAAAGAGTTTAATACAGGCCCCGTGTTTCTACTAATATCATGCCAAGACATTTGCATATTTATAAACTACTAACAGTTAAAAAGCCACCCTCACTTACTTGAATTACTTACCGTAAAAGATTCAGCAGCTTATGGGTGTGACCACTACGACGGCTTGATTCAAGACTATAATATATCATGACAGTAGAGCGTCGAAATCTGGCAAGTCAGTTCTGTCAAATCCCACACAAATTTTTTGTTTTTTTCCAGTATAAATTCAGGATGTATGCAATAAAAAAACAACATCTGGTTTCGACTTGCTTATTTTATTTCGGTCTAAAAAAACCTCCAGTAGATTTTAAGGTTGTGAGTGCAATAGATTTGAGCTTCTGTTTGAATTTCTGTTTGCAAGCGAAACGTACAGGAAATTGATTTGCATTTTCGAAATGAAATGATATCAAGAAGAAGCTGCGACAAGACGAAATAAATAAAACTTCGTGAAAGAAAGGTTTCAAAAAAAGTATAGAGCGGAAGAAGCGTATGACTTTATGTTTTCAAAATTCAAAATAAAATCGCATCTTCATTGGATTTGTTTTCTTTGCATGACAAATTCCTTAAATAGTCTTATTCATTGTGGTTTCCAGCGGAAATAGCTCCTATGCTTCGCCCGACCATGGGCAGCGTGAAGATAAAATCTTGGCCTAGACCTACCTTATTAGTTTTTGTCCGTTATGGCCTAATGCCCAAAAATCAACAACCTTCGCAACATGTTACTGGAACTGTATAGTCACACTGCAAGTGATCCAGCAAACCCGCCATGACTCATTAGACCTCCTCCTGGAAGCGCATTTTAAAATTAGGCCTAAGGAATGAAAATGATGGTGGGTTGTTGGATCGCTTGCAGTGTGACTTGACAGTTTCCATGATACAAGAGCAGATGAACACAGAAGATGAAAAACATGGTACTTTCAACATTTAATTTATGCTAAGCATGTTTCAACAAAAGATTGGAGGTATGTTGCTAAGGTTTTTGATTTTTGGGCATTAGGCCATAACGAACAAAAACTAATAAGGTAGGCCTAGGCCAACATTTGATCTTCATGTTGCCCATGGCCGGACAGAAGAGCAATATTCGAGTAAAACGGAAGTAAATCATAAAGTAATATTGGAGTAATCATCCAATATTGAAAATCTATTTTCACATAATCTTCGAATTTACATGGTATGCTTCTGCCACTTTGACTGTAAACAAAATTAGGACGTCTTTTTCAAGGCATTGGGGGTAAATTTTGAGGCAACAGAAAGTTTAGACTCACTGCAGAGTCCTAGTTACCCAGGGTGCCCGCACACTGTCTAATGGTGATCTGTTTTCTTTCTGCAACTAAAAAAGTTTCTATGTAGATACAGGGCCTAAGGATGACATTTAGACTCTCTTTGTATCTGTTTCATACTGCGATGTCTTCTCATCGAATCTCGTATTCTCTGAATCAGTATCTCCAGCACCAGAGGATTTGCTCACAGACAAACTCCCATCTCCGAATCTTCTCAACAGCGTATTCCTTGCATACCTCCGGATTTTACCATTCCCATGTCCGTAAATGATTACGTTTGCCGTACAGTTAATAAACATCAACACATATGTCCAAAAGACAGTTATATTTAGAATCAATCCGGGGTTTTCATTCAGCTGAAATCTGTAATATGTCCAAATAGATGAGACAATGTTATATGGCATGTAAAGCCCGAAAATCGTACTCAGCAAAATTTTGATGGTTCTCGCAACAGAAACATCGCGTTTTCGACGTCGACTCTTCTTTGACATCAACCGTTCTCTTGTGCTCGTAACTACTTCGCCTTTCGCCACAGTGGACGCTTGCTTGTCGATACGGCGTAAGAGTTTGTTGTAAAGGATGTAAATACTACCAATGAAAAGCACATTCGTACTGATGAAGGCCATATGCAAATAAAAGCTATACAACGTCACTGAAATTACCGAACAAGCAATCGCAGTCATTACGACACAGGTTACGACTATGCCGAAACGAAATTTAGTCATAATTGATTTATATTTCACGGTCTTCGTGATAAGGAGATATCGATCCATTGCAATGACTATAAGCATGAAGAAAGTTGTGTACCCAAATATATACGCAACACATTGAACAACCCGTTGATATGTACAATTGCTCCGCAAATTTTCCACCGTTAACATCGCTACTAACATCGGCAAAGCAATACTTCCCATGCCGATATCAGAAATGCTCATGCAGATTACAAAATGTGATGTGTAACTTCGTTTCTCTCCAGTCTTGAACATGATGAAAATCAGTATTAAGTTCAATGTTACGATAACAGGAGTCAAGAGACTACAGACAACACTCCATGTTATAAGGTTTCCTTTTGGAACATAAACTGGCCACATCGTATCGCTGCATGTATCCATGTTGATGCTATGAAGATAAAATATAATTTAAGATGTACACACAAAATAAAGACGATTTGAAGTTCTTGAATTCTTTTATTCCATTCTTTTAATCGACGCGTTTCCACTCTGTGATCATCGTCCTTACGTTCATAAAAATACTTTACGTTCATAAAAGTTACATCATAAAAATACTATTTATATTTAGGAACGTATCTGAGCTCACACGACAGCATGGCAAACAATTCTACTAGCTATTTGTAAGAACCTTTCTTTATTGCGGGCTTGAAGCAGTATAACCACAGTCGAAATATTGGATCAACGTTTGAAATGATCACGTCATATATAATAAAACAGAGACAGGAAAATTATGATAATGCCTTAAATTCCCCAAACTTAGTGACTACAGGCAGAAGCGTTGTGTCCTTCAGGTCTTTGACAAGATTAGAATACACGTTTTGATAACAAACTAGTTTATAGGAAACAAATGGCATGAACTCTAAAAAAAATCTAGTACCATCGTTGATATAATGGTAAATACACATTTGAACCCCAATTCTTGAGTAATTTCACCCCCCCCCCCAGTTTTATGTTTTGAACGTAATAGAGCACTTTTCCTTCCCAATCGATACAAAGAAAACATAGCCGTGTCACTGTCAGTGTTCAATGTTAGAAATTACATTATATTAAAAAAATTTCAAGCCCTCAAAAAAGAATAATACCGAGTGTCCCAAAAAAGCTGAAAAAAGTACTCCCATTTAAAAAATCACCAATATTTGATTACACGGCCGATCTTCAATTTTCTGTTTTTGTCAAGTAGATCAAGGACCAAATTATTTTCCAAGATATAGCTTATCTTGTAATTGGTTTTAAAACGAGCAAAATTTAGCTCTTTTTAGAGCTACCTGGTTTTGAATCATACTGCAAAAAAGTACTGATGATTGCCAAGTCAATTTTTTCGTGCATTGTGCATGTATAACTTCTAGTTTGGTCATAAATGGCAGAAACAAATGCGCACTATCATTGGAGACTTCAATGATGATAACAAATCTGAAAATTTTGACTCTTATGCAAAATTAAGCATTTAGATAGCTCAAAATAAGGTTTTTCGACGTGTCATTTTCCTACCTTGTTGTATCAAAAGCAAACATTTTATCATCTATGATTATTTTTGGGTATTTGACACAGCAACTCAAAAAATTTTATCAAATGCTTGACAATCAATCTTTGGTGATTTACCGGGTGACCCAAAAAAAAGTGACCCAACGCAATCTGTTATAGAAAGAAAAGTAAGTGGCTGATTAGAATACTTCAAACGTTGTTCTGTCGCTAAAAGTCTAGCCTACATTATGAGTATTTTTCGCAATTTTATTCGACATGGTAAATTTCTCGAATGAAGGATTTTGAGAAAAAGGGCATGCTTGAAATCTTCAAAAAATCGTCAAAAACAGGGGATCGATTTTTAGCCTTTTCAGATCTTCAAAACAACGAGAAGCGTGTTACATTTCAGCCTGGGAATAGGCAACTCAGTCAAATGTCCTCAGAGCAAGTTTTTAGTCCCTAGATACCTAAATATTCTTGTCTCAAGGGACAAGGATACTCCTGCTTTTCTGTAAACAATTCTTGAACATTTCAATTTGCGTGGAAATTGCATTCCTTTGAAATTCCACAAGTTTACAAAGAACATTTATGTTCAGCTCCAAATGTTTAGGTACCTAGGGACCATAAACTTGATCTGGACATTTTTAACTGGGTTGCCTATTCCCAGGCTGAAATGAAACGCCTTGCTCATTGTTTTGAAGATCTGAAATGGCTTTCAATCGATCCCTTGTTTTTGATGACTTTTTGTGGATTTCAAGCTTGCCCGTTTTCTCAAAATCTTTAATTTGGGAAATTTTTAGTGCCGAAAAAAATTCCAAAAAATACTCATAATGTAGGCAAGTCTTTTAGTGACAGAACAACGTTTGAAGTTTTTCAATCAGCCATGTACTTATTTTTCTAAAGCAGATTGTGTTGGGTCACTTTTTTCTGGGTCACCCGGTA
>REGL01000146.1:347212-371243 GCA_004194395.1 Aurelia aurita complex sp. Pacific
GACAGGACAGGACACAGTGCGACGATTTTTTGGGTACCAAGATCAGTTTTTCGAGAAATGAAGAAGCCGTGTTTTAATGAAAATATATTAATGATTCAAGCAACAACATGAACGCATCTCTATTAGTCGAGCAATATATGCATTAAATAACATTAAATTCAAAATCACAGATTTCTTGTATATCTATAAAATATAAAGTCATAACTCTACCTATATGGTTTAAATATAATATTGCGTATATTACAAAATAACTTCATTATGCATCAGCAGGGTATCATATCAGGCACATACCGGGTGAACCAGAAAAATGTCCAGCTTTCTAAAATTCATGGTACCAAGAGTACTTGACGAATCTGAATGATTCAAGTTTTAGTTTACAGCTGAAAGATTAAAGCATTTTTGTGATTTTTCTCGTATCCTTATGAGCACTGAACGTACAGAAAATTCAACTTTACAAATTTTTGTCGTTGCGAAATGCCTGAAAAGGGGCCTAAAACATTTGATCAAATCACGAGGATATTTTTCTTGCAGGACAAAAGAAAGTACAATATTTCTTTCCAAGGATGAGAATACCGTCTGCCCATTTATGGCCATGACATTGAAAAACTTCAGTATTTCTTTGAAACGCGAGAAATATTACAAAAATACTTCAATCCCTCGGTCAATCCATACTTCAATACATGCTTCAGTCTATACTTCAGTCCATACTTCAATCCATACTTCAATCCATACTTCAATCCATACTTCAATCCATGCTTCAATCCATACTTCAATCTATACTTCAATCCATACTTCAATCCATGCTTCAATCCATACTTCAATCCATGCTTCAATCCATACTTCAATACATGCTTCAATCCATGCTTTAATCCTTCAGATTTCGATTCATTCAAGTTCATCAAGTACTCTAGGTGCGATGAACTTTCAAATGTGAAATGTGGGACATTTTGTCTGATTCACCAGGTAAACCGGGTGAGCAAAAAGTTTTGTAGTTTGTTAGCTGCTCATTAGATTCTAAAAAACTGAGTAACATTTGTGTGTATGTCACATGTCAACTAAGATCGCAAAATTTAGTTTGTTAAAGTCTGTCAAGTGATTTTATGAAGGCGTATCAATGAATTTATAAGAAACTGCTTATAAGAAACTCAGCTCTCATAGATGGCTAAAAAATTAAGAAACTCCACGACTGGGAAAATATAACTTAAGAAACTATCTATTTCATTTTCACTTGTTTCCCACCTTTCCTGTATCATACTACTCGGAAGGTACTTGAGTAGTGTTGAAACAACGAAAAGGCTTGAAAAAACCTTGTTTTGAAATGTTCATGAGGGAACAGATAGTGAACATAAACATTGTTATGGAATCTTTAAGAAACTCACGAGAAACTCTGAATACTCAAAATCTGATAATCTTAAGAAACTTTTAGTATTGGCCCAAATAAACAATACGTGTATCTGCATCAAGCACTTCGAAATATCTTTGATCTTTCTTCCCAATCTCATTGCAATTTTCACAGAGATCAGAAAATTTTCCTCCAAAAGTTAGTGAATAAATAAAAATTTAGCTTTCTATATACAGCTACTGTATTTCATTAATTCTGCCGAAAAGTCAATTATTTCATTACAACATTCGATTTACTTTGTGCAAAATTTTTGTTTCATCTATCAGCACACACAGCACAGATCCAAATCTTGAGAACAGCATCATGTAATTTTCAATTCCTTAGTTAAAAAGGAACAACTATTGCTGTCGTCACAATAACGCTTCTGAGTCTACTGCAAATATATTGAATTCTGCGAATGTCTTTTGAGCGACTCTTTGCAGGTGTCTCCAGCACGTCTGAGTTTGAAAAAAGTATTTGAACATTACCATCCTCTCGAAGCTTACTATAAATAGTTTTCTCTCTTGAGCCAGTTAGTTAAAGTTGATGTAATTGTCGAAAGAGTTTAAATATTCCAGCACCATTTCATATATGTACTCCATTTGGTCCTGAATTAAAGAAGAAGTCAATGTCAAATTTGAAACTTTCGAATGAGTGAAAAAAAGTTCAACGTTTCAAAGCCTGCATTTGCAATTTATTCGCCGTTGTTAACAAGTCAACTTATAGATACAAGATTCAGTTGGATCAAATCAGCTACATAACTCCCTAGTTATTTCCTGAACAATCTCGAATAAATTTGGGCTGCATTTTTCTGAAACACGCTGTAGAAACTGGTATAATTGAGGACATTGAGGATAGACTAGGATATTATACTGCTATAAATGTATCGCACTTTGTCCCACCATTTCTCAACTTTTCCTTTCCAAATTACCAATTCAAATAAGCGACTTGTTTGTACCGGGTGCACCAAAATAAACAAGGCACTTTTGGCAGGCCACAATAAATCGTACACTGGACCGACTTCGAAGATTTATGACTTAATCTTTAGCAGAAAGCCTAAATTAGATGCTGGTGTTTTTTGCAAATTTTTTCGTTGTCAGCTTTTAGAGCTAGAAGCGAATTTCTTGACATTTTAGTTTTCGAAAACATTGAAAACGATCAAAAAACATCGATCAAGTTTTCGAAAGAATCGACATGAATGGACAAAAAGAGAACTTGTTCGTGGTGATTTGGGATTTTGAAATCGATCAGTTGTAATCTGCTGTACGAGAGTTCGTACTAAATCCCCAAATCACCCTGAAAACGTTTTCTCTTTGTTCTTTCATGTTGAGTCCCTTAAAATTTGATCGACGTTTTTTGATCGTTTTCAGTGTTTTCGAAAACGAACATTTTAAGAAGCTCGCTTCTATCTCTAAAAACTGACAATTGAAAAATTTGCAAAAAGTCCTAGAATCTAATTCAGGCTTTCTGCTAAAGATTAAGTCATAAATCTTCAAAATCTTTCGAGTATATGATTTATTGTGACCTGCCGAATGTGCATAGTATATTTTAGCGTACCCGATAGTAACGTAGTAACGTCACCACGCACAAAGATTTTCCCCAGGTCTTGGAAGGTTGGGATTGAACTTGATTTGAAACGCGAAGAAGTTTCAAACTTACCACAGTGGCGACGGCATGAGGCCGGACAAGTCTTATACAGCGGACAACTTGAAAGACGTCAATTATTTGCTCAACCTTGACGCGTTCGATGCAATTATAAATTGAACAGAATGTTCCACACCGGCTTGCACCATCACTGGAAATAAAATAACAACGCTAGATACAATAACTGGGAAAATCTCTGAAAAAGTAATTACATAAGAAATTAGAAAACGAAGCATTTTAAACAAAGTCAAATGATGCCGACACAAAATTTAAAAACGGAACAAAATTGTTACAGATAGGCCTCCTTCTTGCATAAAAATGGGCAGAATTTGAAAAAACGGACCTCGTCGAATCTGCGCAATTTGGAAATTTATCGTGTGAACACGCGAAACAAACGGACCATTTCTTGACATTTTTTAAATGTGGTTGATTGATTCTTTAAGGCCTACTAGATGGTTCCTTTATTTCGTCAATTTTCGTCGCGAACTAAAGGTCATCAACAATAACAACAACAACAGCAAACTATAAACAACAACAACAGCAACAAACCTGCAAATAACAAGGATAGGGCTGCTTCCAAGCCTCCTTTGCGATTCTTCTGCTCTGCTAATCAATGCCAAGATGTCTCGCTTTGAATCTGGTACATCATGATAAGGCCATGCTACGTATTGCAGCAGTTGCACTTCCCTTGTCTTGTCAGGCTCCTAAAAAGAGTGAATACTTCTGTATTAGGGACAGTGCAAAGTTTATTTTATATCACGGTCGGTGCAAAACGTAACGGGGCAACTACTTTCTTTGAGCTTGTACAGAACTGGGTCAACACTTTTTACAAAGCAATATGAACGGGGCAGTTACTTTTCATAAGCTCAAGATGAAGTTTGAAATATAAAATGGCGCATTTTGAGGACAAAATTGTGAATCATGCAAGTTGAGAAATGCTTGGAAGGATGTGTATGAAAACGACGCAAAATGTCCTTGTCATTCGTCTGCAAGAACGATTCATCAGTCATTTCTCTTCGTCTTCAAAGTCGATGTTTTCGTTGACTAAGACTCGTAAGGGTGAGAATTTATTTTGTTGTGGTCTTTGGCTAATTCATAGTTAGTACTTTACAACATCTGTTGTTCATGGTTACGGGAGACACTTTTTTTTAAGGAAAGGGTGACAGGGCAGTTGGTTTTTTTTTGCAATAATTTCATACGGGGCGAGCAGATTTTTTGCAAGCATTTTTGTTCTCCATCGGCCATGTAATATAATAAATTTTGTACTGTCCCTTATAGCAAAATGTAAGATTTATCAGACAGATCTCTACCAGGTACCCAGGTGAGTAAAAAAAAAGTTAACAAGTTTGGCTGGCTATGGAATAAAATGTATGCGGCCGATATTCAAAAATGAAATGTTAATCTATCAGTGATAGGCTAACATAGATATGAAAACTTGTCTAGAAGAATGATTCATTATTTAGGCCCAGAAATTAGGAAAATGCTGGTAAGGGGCTTGTATGAGAACGAGAATTCCATGTTCTATTCTGGGCCATCATTTACTTGTCCTTGAAATTTGAATTCAGGACAGTTGTAGGTTTTAGAAATAGAATTTAAAGCTCAATAGGAAGTAAATCATGGACCAGAATCGAACGTGGAACTCTCCTTCCCATACAAACCCCATACCACACCACATTTTCCCAATTTCTGATTCTATAATACGCTTTGACTGATAGATTAACATTTCAGATTTGAATATCGGCTGCATACTTTTTATTCTACATCCCATCAAACGTGTTAACTGCTTTGAATCACCTGGCATAAAGTGACAATACCTGGCCAACATATCAATTTAGGTAATTTAGAGTAATTTAGGGAAGAAGATTTAGTTTGTAAAGATCGATCGTGTTGTTTTCAATTTACAACAAATTGACGAAAAAAAATGTTTCTCATTTCAAACTTATAAGAAAATTTGATCCAGGAGTTTAGGCCTGCTTTGACGGACAAGAATAATTTTCATAAAGTGACTTGTAATTTGAGAACGATACGGCCGATTTTTAAAAATAAANGAATCACCTGGCTTAAAGTGACAATACCCGGCCAACATATCAATTTAGGTAATTTAGAGTAATTTAGGGAAGAAGATTTAGTTTGTAAAGATCGATCGTGTTGTTTTCAATTTACAACAAATTGACGAAAAAAAATGTTTCTCATTTCAAACTTATAAGAAAATTTGATCCAGGAGTTTAGGCCTGCTTTGACGGACAAGAATAATTTTCATAAAGTGACTTGTAATTTGAGAACGATACGGCCGATTTTTAAAAATAAATTTCTTATCTAAGTCTGATATGTTTGCCACGCAGTTATCATTAGTTTATAGGAATCTGATGAATGGTTTCAGATCTGCAGGTTTCAAATGACTAAGCATTTTTCTGACTTGTCAAGTAGATGTTTCTATTCACAAAAAACAAAGGATACCTCTTGTGAAGTTAATGCCAATCTCTTTGAGAATATGTCACCATCCATCTGCTCTGAAATCATTTCAACCGAGTAGCCACCATATTTTTCCATAGCATGTTCACCTTCATCTGCAGGCCAGAAGCATGGATATGTCTGAAATACAAGGATTCGTGTGAATAAATACATTAAAATCCAACAGTTTCTGACTTTAAAAGGCAAATTTCCTCCAATACTGTTTTCGTCTGACCAAAAGGGCGATGTGACGTGCACAATTCCATTCTTCTAGATCCTCTAAGCGGCTCCAGGCAGAATAAAGCTGCGAGAGAAAGCTTGCAGAGGCTAAACAATAGGCTACCAAATAGTATAACAGGTGATGTGAAAGCAGTGAACGTTTATCAACACAAGCCGAGAAGAGAAAGCCAAAGAGCAAGGAAAGTAGCAACCACTTGTATCTGACTCAAGCAACGTACCAAACTCTACGTTGAAGCCTGACCTATGCAACTGCGTCAAAAGTAAGAAAACTAAAGCTATAGCTCCTCCACAGCAGCCACACCAGCGGGGCACGATATTTTTGTGACATAATAATAATAAATGATTTATTTACAGTTGGCAAGTAACAGAAAAGATAGCTAACTACAGCTAATTACAGCCAACTATTTACCTATTTACATGATAACTTCTACAAATACAAAATCTTAAAAATCAACTATAAATACCCCAAATCTGCGATGTATATTTTACAAAGTCGACAGTTGCAGTCCAGTCCTTTCCAGCTCCTTAATTTTTGTTTAAATACTGCAAGATTTTACTGCAAGATAATACTGCAAGACACCCTGTAAGCTGTGAAAAAGTACTTTGTTTGTCCGAAACTTCTTTATCCGACATTCTTGGTCTGAAGCATTTTAGTCCAAAACGTGTGGATGTCATGTACCCCCAGGAAAGAAATAAGTCAAAAGGCTCCAAGAATCCCATACTCCCTTTAAAAACGAAGAAAGTCCTCCTACCTCAGAACTCTCTTTTAGGCCGTAAAGGACAACAATAGTTCTGCAACCTTTTTCGTAAACCATTTTCCACAAAATTGAAACAGTTGACTGCATTGGTGCTTCAGTTAGGATAAATGCATTCCTTTCTTTGTAGCCCTGAAATAAGAACGATAAGGTTTTAAGGATTGTGTACTATTTGGGAATTGACTTGGGTATCAAAATCGTCAAGAAATTGATAGAACGATTACATTTATTAAGTGGGAAACTATGAAAATATCAGAAATAAAGAAAAATAAGGAATTGATGAGAATCCGAAATACACTCATTTTTTATAAAAAACTAAGGTCCGGGGCTGGTAGGCAGTTTCTAAAATTTTGAGACATTGTGCTTGTTCTTACATGTTTCTTATATTTTTAATGCCAGAAGTGTAGAGCTAATTTTGTTTTGTCTAAAGGGCTCCCAAATTACTTAGTAACATCTCAAAATAAGTAAATAAACATAATTCGCACTCAAAATAATGTCCAAACAGTCGCTATAACCGTACAGTGTCAAACATTTTGAGTGTGATAGGAAAATTAAAACTGTAAATTACAAAAGCTTCTTAGCTTTTTCAATTCAAGTAGGGTTGTTTCTTAACTCTCAAAAAATTGAGCCTACCGTATCTTATAAGCGGTTTCTTAAAAAAAATAAGTGTANTTGTGCTTGTTCTTACATGTTTCTTATATTTTTAATGCCAGAAGTGTAGAGCTAATTTTGTTTTGTCTAAAGGGCTCCCAAATTACTTAGTAACATCTCAAAATAAGTAAATAAACATAATTCGCACTCAAAATAATGTCCAAACAGTCGCTATAACCGTACAGTGTCAAACATTTTGAGTGTGATAGGAAAATTAAAACTGTAAATTACAAAAGCTTCTTAGCTTTTTCAATTCAAGTAGGGTTGTTTCTTAACTCTCAAAAAATTGAGCCTACCGTATCTTATAAGCGGTTTCTTATAAAAAAATAAATGTAATGCATCGGGTGAGTTTATCCATTGATTAAAATGTTACAATATTTCGTTGCACATTCATAAGGTATCACCATGTTACCTTTTGCAAAAGAGATAGCAAGTGTAAAGAAATGATGAATTATTTCTTAATAAAAAATGTCTCACATCGACAGTAACGGCATTGATGTACGTGGATTCTAAATTGATTGGATCAGGGCTCAAGATCACTCTGTCGCAGTCTCCTGGAAAAAATTAGATATTCTGTTGATAGTCTTACCCATTACGCGTATGTTTTATAAGAAACTAAGAAGTAGGACCAGTCCTGAAAGTTTCTTAAATTTATCCGATTTTGAGTACTCGGAGTTTCTTACGAGTTTCTTAAAGGTTGCATAATAATCTTCATGTCCATTACCTGTGCCTTCGTGAACATTTCAAACAGCGTTTTTTAAGCCTTTCTGATGTTTAGATACAACTGAAGTACATTCCGAGTAAAATGATACTGAAAACAAGTGAAATAAAGTAAAAATATGTCAAGAATTGCCTTTGTCAAAGATAAATAGTTTCTTAAGTCATATTTTCCCAGTACTGGAGTTTTTTTAATTTTTGGCGATCTGAGAGTTGATTGAGTTACCAGTCGAACCATAATTGGAGAACTGATCAAAGTCAAAAGGAAATACTGATATCTGATAGGCTAGAATTTGACTTTTTTTTTGTTGACTACTCTCCAAATATGGTATTACTGTGGTCACATGATCAGAGGTAGAACAATGAAATGTTAAGAATTTAATTGCCTATGAAATTTGAGTGAAAGTCACCAAAACTGGTGATTATATATCTTGTCGTTTTAGCGTAACGCAGCAAAGTCTGGTAGTACGAATAAGGTTAAGCCAATAAGGTTAATAAGGTTAGTCAGTACGAATAAGGTTAAGCCAGTTTTATATGCTTACATTCCCTCTAATGGTGGCTCACTATCAAAAATGTTGATTCGTAGATCAGAGATTCACTACTTACTAAATTAAAGTTGAAACAAATAAACAATAGGCTCACTACTTGCAGGTGAAGGTGAAGTGAGGGTTAAGTTGCTGTTTTTAACGCCAAGCACTAGGATCACAGAAGTAGAGAACACCTCATCCAGTCCGCGACCTCTGGTCAGGGACAGTGCAACATTTATTATTATCAACATTTATTATCATGGCTGGTGGAGAGGAAACATTCTTGCAAAAAAAATCTGCTCGCCCTGTATGGAATTATTGCAAAAAAAAACCAACTGCCCGTCACCCTTTCCTTAAAAAATATATCTGAAAACAACATATGTTGTATAGTACCATCGAGGAATTAGCCAAATACCATAAAAAATCAGTTCTTGTCCTTACAACAAGTCTGTGTCAACGAAAAAATTGACTTTTAAGATAAAGAGAAATGACTGATGAATCGTTCTTGCAAGCAAATGACAAGGAAATTTTGCGTCATTTTTCTATACATCCTTCCAAGCATTTCTCAACTTGCATGATTCACAACTTTGTCTTCAAAACGAGCCATTTTATATTTCAAACTTCACCTTGAGCTTATAAAAAGTTACTGCTTCATTCATATTTGCTTTATAAAAAGTGCTGACCCAGTTCTGTAGTACAAACTCAACAAGAGCAGTTGCCCAATTACGTTTTGCGCCGGCCATGTTATAAAATAAACTTTGAACTGTCCCTCATGACTATCAAGTGGTGGGGCTCTACCTGGGATTGAACCCTGTCCACCAGACTGTTCTGGCTGCAAAGTCAGACAATTACACCACTGCACCACAACACCTTCAACAATTTTACACTGATCATACACAATTGGTGTCCCATTGTTTGACTTTTGAAAGCAAATCGATTTTTACTCACTTGCTATTATATCCAAACTGCGGCTCTTTTTCAGGTTTTCTGGCTGTAGGGCCATTGTGCATTCTTCCCATTTTAAGTCAGGACAAGTCTCGGATAATTTCTGAAAGGCAATGATAAAATGACCGACTGTTGCAAGCACAGGCTGTACAGCATAGGTTCCAAATCTTTAACTCGGTGTAAAAAGGTGGGTGTAAAATTAAATGACCTATTTCTTCTGATTGAATGGCTTGAAAGAAACTTTAGATACATATATATAATTCTACCGTTGGACTTTCCAGAAAATTTGAATATTTTTCAAAATTACAGCGTATTTTACATTCCAGCTCATTTGAGGATGTGACGTCATCAAATTTCTAAATCGTAAACCAGATGAGTGACAGACTTTTGCTTGATACTATATTGTAGGCATTCATAAACTATGGCTTTCTTCGTAATTACTTCATGTTGCGTCAAAAACGGTTTAGAAATAGGATGGTTTAAAGTTTTTTTGAATTTTTTTATGAATTCTTGAAAAAGAAGAAAAACACTCTAACTCTGAAAATGGTAAAGATTTCAGAAAATTCCAACGGTAGAATTATAGAGAAATGGCTAAAGTTTCTTTGAAGTCATTCAGTTCAAATAAATAGGTCACTCAATTTTACACCAGCCTTTTTAAAGATTTGGAACCTATGCTAGACTGTACATGGAATCTATTTTGAAAACAAATAGTCGACATAGGTACATCTATGTTAGGAACGACTTGAAAGAAACTTAACTCTCAGATAACAGCCCTCCTTACCTAACTTTTGACTTGACAGATAATAGGTAGAGCAACCTGATTTAGTCTGCTAATATCTTCAGACATGCATTTTTGAAAAATATAGAAATTAACCTAAAATTAGCCGCAATTACTGCTTACGTCAGCATTTTCCTTTGCGACAAAATCACATTTGAAGCAAAATTTCCATCCAAACATGAGAACTATGATAGAATGCACCAAATAAAACTACTTTGCAAAAGAAGTTTCCAGCATATTGCAATCTTGTTACATTTTTCCGAAAATTGAGATCCAAAAATTGGCGATCATTCTTATTTAGTAATGTCTTGACAAAGGCATGACTGGATATGAAATTTAGGTTAATATACTTTGAACTCTCTCTGATAATGGGTCAATCCATCTTCCTTTCCAATGTTCTTGAATTTTTTCAGCATTATAGGAACGTCTTTAGCAAGCATCTCTGTGTTGCCACAAAGCATCGATTCAAGGATTGAGTCATGAACAAACATATACTGATCCTAAGAGAGAAAAGAAAATTGTCCAAAGCTGAACTCAGACATGCAGTAATTTCTTGGTGCTGCCTAAATAAGTATATCAGTTGTTTGTACGTGTGGCTATGATTCTCGAAATGTACACGAAGATTTTGATTATAAACATAACATATAGCCTTAAATATAATGATAAGACGTTTCGGGCATAACCCTTCATCAGTAACCAGAGTACGTTAAGGTCGTTAGAATAGAAAAAGAACGATTGATAGAATAGGTGATAAGTGGAAAGCAGAATAGAACGCGACGCAAGAATGCCTAAATAAGGCTTGCAATTCATGATGCACCAGCATTAAGCTGAATTTGCATTTGAGGTGACAAGGTGCGATGTCACAACTGAGTCCTTGCTTTCCTGTGCTCTTTAACTTGACTTATAACGCTTGGGTAAAAAGAAACTACAACATTACCCTGAGAAACTTGACTATTTTGTGGCGGCAACAGCTTGCAAGATTCGACAAATTCCGTTCTACTTCAAGATTAAATGAACATCCAACTGCACGTTATATTCAAAGCAGAACATTGAATGTACGCATACCATTCATAGCCAGAACTGGATGGCCCTGTATCTCTCCTAGCTATGAAATGGAGACTTATTGTGTGGTTTGGTTTTTAGTTTTGATAAAGATACATCGCAGGCTTTTAACGCACATTAACAGTGCTTTCTGCCTAAGAATTCAACATACCACTGATTCAAGGATGCATATCAGAATAGAGAGAATCCTTGCAAATTCTTAAAGGACAAGTCCGGGGTTGTTCCGATTGATGATGAAATACAAGATAATACTGCTATGAATGATGTATGATACTTTTTTCCACTATTTTTTGCCTTCTCCTTGTGAAATTTACGTATTCAAATAAGCAATTTGGATATAATAAGCATTGAAAATGGCATGACAACACGATAAAGAGGCTTGCTATGATAAAGAGGCGAAAAAACAGTCACACAGCCTCGTTTTCGTTTGTGTGATATGACGTCACTTCGCTCAAATTGCTTATTTGAATACGTAATTTCACAAGGAGAAGGCAAAAATAGTGGAAAAAAGTATCATACATCATTTATAGCAGTATCATCTTGTATTTTATCATCCATCATACCAACCCCGGACTTGTCCTTTAAGAGTTCTTGAGAATTTTCGCCACGATAATGTGCGCAAGGCCTTTAGTGCACTGTATAAATAGAATGTCTGTGCTTACCTCTGTCTGTACCATATTGATTCTCCTTGTCCTCAGGTAATTAAGGTAATTGTAAATATCCACTGTACCCTCTCTTGCTGATCTTTCTAGCATCTCATCAATGAGTATAAAGCAGCCAGTGCGTCCAACTCCAGCACTATAACAAAATACGTTGTTTATCCACCAGGGCATTTTAAAACATATAAAGTGGGGAAAAAATTACCCACTAGCCCTTCAATATCCCCATCAGTCATGCCTGTTTTCCCCACCAGCAATGTGCCAATTTCAATCGAAAAACGCTTTCAGAATATGATCAGCGTGGATTGAAGACGTCATATTTGTAATCTTGTGTTACAGTTTGCCAATTTGCGTTGATGTTTAACTCACGTTCAAGATCATAAACCAAAACGAACAATCGCAATGCATGCCGGTTACCCAAAGAGCCTTTAAGTCTATATCAGTTGAAAGTGCATGTACTACATACTTTCTGTACATCAACCACTTAAAACCTTTTTCCTTCCAGTCTTCCCTTTTGATGAATTTCTTATGTTCCTTCAAAATTGTAGCTTTATAAGGCTTTCAAAATTGTTCGTCCTTATGTGCAGTTTTTTCCTCTGTCTTTCAGGCTGGAGACTATTTCAAAGAGTTGAAAAAATCCCCATGAGGTTTGTTGACTTCCCTCTGTTAAAACTTTATTGCAAAACTCTTCAAAGGTTTTGTTATGATATCCAAATATTTCTAAATACAGGTAGTAGCAACCCTTTTGTATTCCTGTATGTATGGTGGTTTATCAGATTACGTTCACACGATGATACCGGCACCATTTGAAAACGGCATGAAACTGTTACGGATAAGCCAAGGGCGCCTACCTTGTAGGAAGTGTGTTTATTCCCAGTACTGTACCCGTGAGCCAGTGACCCCGTACACAGTGACCCAGTACACAGAGCAATTGGTGTCCTGTGACCCAGTCCTGTCAATCTGTGTATATCATAAGAAACTAGAATCATAGTTTTTAGTTACAAGGATTTTCAAATTCTAACGTCTGTTTGTATTGACCAATTAAACATCACGCTGTCTGGCTCCCTGTGGCCAACTCGTATAACAGTTGATATCGTATTACATCAACACCGGAATTTGTTTTCACAAAGTTATTCATACGTCATCTTGACCTTGAGAGGATTGACTCTGTGTACTGCTGGGTCATGGTACAGTACTGGGACACTTTCTGTACTGGGTCACAGGACACCAATAACTCTACAGTACTGGGAATAAATACAGTTCCTACAAGGTAGGCGCCCTTGGATAGGCCCTTTGTTTACTGGAAAATGGCATATTTTATGCAGGCACAATTTGAAAAATGCAGAATTTGAAAATGGGATTCTAACCAGCACAATTTGAGAACGGCATCGTTTGAAAACTCAAAAAGGCTGAAAACGGAACATTTCCTGCACTGCTGGAAGGAGAGTGGTTAATTAGTTAGGCATAGATACATTTCTGTGGCGCCAAATCCTAGCCTCGTTGTTGGGAAGATTGCAATGAATTTGTTTTTGTTATTGTCCAATTTTCTACAATTCTTAAATTGTACCAGTATCGTGTGAACGCTAGCTAAAATTCCGGTACTGTCAAAGTTTTTGCTATTTTTAAATCGTGCCGGCATCGTGGGAACGCTAGCTAAAATTTTGGTACCATCACATTTTTTGCCGTTCTCAAATCGTGCCCGTATCGTGTGAAAATGAATTGAGAATTATCTCTAAGTTGAGTGAACAAACTGTATTGATGAGCAGACTTTTACCTGCAGTGAAGGATCATTGGAGTCTTGCCGTCATAAAAATGTCTGATGCGACGTCGAAGCGACAAAAGAGCAGTCGGGTGGATCGGGGTACCATGATCAGGCCATGAAAGGAAATGGAACTGGCATACTTGTCGCACCTCATCGCTTTGATCCTGTAGACAAAAACATTTTAAAGGATTCAGCTGTATTTCTAAGATCGTTTAAGGCATGAAAAATCTGATTGCACTGGCTAATTCTATTAAGTTCCAGTCTATCATGAGTCCGTGTTTTAGCGAATAGAGAGGCAGGGTGGCTTAGACGATTTAGCTCCATTCGTTTCAATGTTTTCACCCCATTACCTCTTTGGCGGCACGATCTATTTTGCAAAGACACATCACAGTGGAGGAGCATTGTCGTTGTTGTTGTTATTTTTATCAATGTAGAATAGCGATAACTACGACTCTGTAGTGAATCTAGCAATGGTTAAGATGGCAGTAGCAAAAATTAGGGCTGATTTTCGTAAGTTGGATAGATGTAGACTCATTCCAAAAATCTCTTGTTTCGCTCCCCCTGCAGACTTGTCGCTACAACAGATTGGTACAGCAAAACTTTGCGCTGAGTGGCAGTTTTCTTCAGAAGCGTAAGGCCATAAGTCCCTCAACTGAAGCAATAGCAACAACAGAAAGCGAAAGTTAGAGGGACTTACATAATGCGTCTAGGATTGGATACTTTTTTTCTTTGATATTTACAGTTGGTATAATACATAGTAAAACCACTAATTCAAACCAACTATTTACAATACTACGAATTAATAAAATAAAAATATGGGATCCTCACTATCATCTAAGTTTCTTATTTAATTGCAGATCTTGCATGTAAAAGTTTGCCCATTCCATTCTTTGATCATTCTTTTAAATATCGCTGTTGAGTTTGAATTTTTTATGGTATCTGGTAGAGTGTTCCATAGGAGAGCGCCTTTGAATGCAAGTGAATTCACTCCGAATGTGTTTGCATTTCTTTTCGGTATTTGCAACAGATTCTTAGTTCGTAATTCATATTTTATGTGTTTTCTTTCAAAGAATGTCCACATAAATGATGGATTTTCTTCTGAAAGGCACTTAAAGATTTGAAGCATCAATTTTTGCAAATTCTTTATGTGGACTTTTCGTTCATCTGTTCTTTCCAGTAGTACTTCAAATGGCATATTGAAGTCATTGTGCAAAATTCTTAATGCTCTTTTTTGGACACAGTGTCTAAATACTCACGTGTCTTATATCCATCGTTCTGATTATGTAATTTGCTGTTTTATCTGTGGATACCAAAGTGACTGTGATTCCTCCATATCTTTCTTCCCCAATAGCTGGCCAATACTGATTACATTTTGCCTATGAAATAATATGATTTGGAATGGTAAACTATATACGGTATTTTGTGTGTCATATATAAATGTAAAAAATGATTTTACACATGGTCGAATATTTTTCACAAGAATCGATTATTTTGCTGCAAATAACTTTCTCTGCTTGATCCCTCTTCGATACATCTGTTTTTAGTTTGGGTCTGCAGCAAGTCAATAGGCTTCATTATCTCAACACTTTTCGTTGTGCGCAAACACAAACACAAATGACCACATGTAGAGGAAGGAATGGACACAAAGGACACTGCTCCGAGACGTAGCTTCTCAGTATTCCTAAAAGTTACCTTTGGATGCTAGGTAGAAATGAATTAGTTCAGAACGAAAGTCAGAAGTTGGATGGGATCCAGATGTAACTGCTGCATTTGCATATCATGTAGCTTGATTTCAAAAATTGTGAATAGAGCGTAGAGTAGTTGGCCTTTATTAGCATTGCCTATTCTTCTAGCCAACCGTAAATGAAAAAATAAACATACATGCAGCCATACAAACAGACAGACAAAAATCCGGACATGTATACAGACGGACGAACAGACAGACAGACAGACAGACAGACAGACAGACAGACAGACAGACAGACAGACAGACAGACAGACAGGCAGACAGACAGACAGACAGACAGACAGACGGACAGACGGACGGACGGACGGACGGACGGACGGACGGACGAACAGTCAGACAAAAAACAAACAGCAATCTTTGTGGTGCAAGAAAACCACCTCTATCATCCAACTTTTATATGCTACTTGAAGTGAGTCCTGCGACTGTATAACAGGTATTGGGAAACTTTAGCTGAAATTACCTTTCCAAGCTCATGAAGGTTCGTAAGGCATACGATGGTGCTGGATCGTTCTTGCCAAATCATCCGCCAAAAGTCAATAACTGTATCTTCAGTTGGACCTGGAATAGAATATCTAATTGAGAGTGTATTGTTTTAAAGTCTCTCATACTCACAATCAGGAAAACATTACAGCCACAGGGTCAGGCGAAGAAGACTTCTGAAAGTAAAAGGGCAACCTGCCTGTGCAAGGCCCACAAAACGCATAAATATTTTGCTGTTCAAAGAAGTTTCCAGGAAAAATATATTTGGTCAGGAAGAATGTGGAGCAATTTTCTGGACTCTTCATTCTGCAGCCTTACAAGATGAACTAACTTTTACGTGAAAATCGATTGCAGTCAGGCCCAAAGAAAGATTTTATGGGGCCTTGGGCAAAGACCGAGCTGCGGGTGCTACAGATACTGATGAAAAACCTGAAAATGTACTATTTAAGAAAGTTTTGATCGACCAGACCCTCTTAGATTTATGGAAAACATTGGGACACTTCCTCATTGTTCCAAATCTTTCTATCATAACTTTGTGGGACCCCCTTTTAAGTCGGGGTCTGAGGCACCTTTGTGTGGACTTGAAATGCAAAGGTTGCAATTATTTACACACCTTGTGTTGCAATGTACTCCTCTGGATAATGGTAACCCTGAAAGGAAATGATAAAAGATATCATGAATAAAATTATTTGAAAAATCTAAAATTCATTGAAACATTGGGGAGCTCCACAGAATATGTGTTCACGTTTTTGGAAAATCACAGAAGCTCTACAAGCAGAATGATCTGAAAATCTTCTCCTTGAAAAATTAAGCCAAGGGAAAGAATATTTTTCATTTTTATTTTTTCATATAACATTGATTCATTGTATTCGTTCAACATTTCAAAAATCTGATTTTTCTAACCATATACGTAAATGAGCGATACTGAGACTATTGTAATGAGTGATATGTAATATGTAATGTGCAGTATGTAATATGAAATATGTATGAACAGATGCAATATTTTGGCATGCGATATTCTACGACAGCTGTTATTTGAAACAAACTTCAAACGAAGGTGAGGGTGAAGGTGAACTTGTGTTTCTTAGAGACAAGCGATGGGATCGCAGCAGTAGAACAGGCCTAATCGAGTTCGCGACCCCTTCACGCTGAAGTGGTGGGGCTCTACCTGGAATCGAGCCCTGTCCACCTGACTGTTCTGGCTGCAATGTCAGAGGATTACACCACTGCACCACAACACCTTCAACACCTTCACCTACAGGCCATCGTCATAAAGTTGAGAATATAGTTTTGTGCTATTCTGCTTACGTCTATGTAGGAAGCATTGATGTAATCAGATCCATTGACATCCCCAGGAACTGGCTTCAAAATCACCCTTGAATGGTCATCTGCAATGAATAAAGAGGCAAATGATATTTCACAGGGCCTGTTTTCTTGCCTTGATTAGCTAACAGGCTTTTAAATTCCTTACAAATTCAAATGAAAATAAGCTAATGACAGAGGGCCAAATAACTCCAAAATAATCTCGCGAACTATCGTAAAGAATCTTAAAAATCTTTGAAATCTCAAAAATCTTCGAAAAACATCCGAAATTTCCCATGACAAATAATACAAATTCTCAAAGTCTTTCGAAAATTTTAGAAAATTTTGAAAATCTTTCGAATCCTCAAAAATCTTGCAAAATCTTGAAAAACTTTGAAAATTTCGAAAATCTTCAAAAATTCTCAAAATTCTTCAACTCTCATGAAATTTTAAAATTCTTAAAAATCGCGAAAATATTTGCAAATCTCCGAAAAATCCGAAAAACCTTTGAAAAATGTGCGAGATTTTCAAAATCCCAAAATTTCGTACCCAATTTTTGGAGTAATATACCCTCGCCCACTAACAGCTCAAAACTCAAGTTGCTCGTTGCTATTATTGATTTATGCTTATGTTAAAATTATGCCTTTATTGGCCAAAATAATTTCAATTACCTGGTAAATTCACCAGAAAAGTAGGGATGAGAGATGACAAAACTTACATGCAACAATATTGGCATATCTGTTCTTCGCCTTGCTCTTTGGCTTCATAGCAATGTCCCAAGTGTAGACTTGACCAACTTTAAATTCCTAAATGGATCCAATTCAAATCAGGGTGACAAAAAAGATCATAGAATATAAGAGTGAAATCAACAGAGAATAGCATTGTGGTATTTCACCTACAATATTCAGATCTATCTCAACTCGAACAATAACAATTGTTCGATTCTTGTTAAAATGGGATTTTGGAATGCAGACGATGATGTTGAATGTTTGTTTATCAATCTTTCATCTGTATCTGGACTTGACTGGGTCTACTTTTTGGCACCCCTCTATAAAAGGTACGAATTCATACTGACTTAGTTGATCAAGTAAGTCTCGCAACCCGGGGGGGGGGGGGTAGATTACTTGTGGATGGACGGGGGTCTGCCGCCCGCTTTTCAGAAAGCTACCCTCTTCTAATTAGAGAAACTTGCTTTTGATACCCACGTTTATGATGAATTTTGGCGGAAAACTGCCCATTTTAACCATTTTTTGCGAATTTCAGCGAAACCACACCCATGTTTATGGAAAATCTACCGAAAAAGAACCCTTGATTAGAGACTTTTAGGCCCAAAAACCCACCCATATGGGCGGCACATACCCGTACCCTAAACATGTTATGTACCCCCCCCCCCCCGGGTCTCGCAGGCAGTTCCAAGAAGAGTTTCGAAGATCGTTTCTCAACAAAACAAAGTCATTTAAAGAATAATCCCACGCAAACGGTTTCAGTGAAGATTGAAATGCTTTTGTACCTAGGCAAATTGGGGGCCAATGCCGAAATGAAGCCAGATAGTTAAGCCTATAAATTTTCTTGTGATGCTACGAGTTGCAATTTAACCGTCCAGCGTACAAACCAATACTAATATAATTGTAATTAGTCTACCTTATACTCCTCCTTCAGTCTGAGTCGATGATTGGCCTTTAGTTCATGCACGTGGTCTTGAAATTTATCAACGGGAACTGGTGGATGAGCCGGATCACAGGGCAACGAAGAGGGTGGTGGGGTACCTATCAAAGAAGATTATCCATTTATATCATTCATAGCAATGAAATATGTATTCATTTTTCATATTTTGTAATCATACTGTGAAGGTGTTGTGGCGCAGTGGTGTAATCCGCAGACTTTGCAGCTAGAACAGTCAGGCGGAGTGGGTTCGATACCCGGTAGGACCCCATCACTTGAGCGTCATGACAGGGGTTGTGGACTCGATTAGGTCTGCTCTATTTCTGCGATCCCAGCGCTTGGCGCTGAAAAACGCCATTTCACCTTCACTGTATGCTAGCTTGATGGCAGAGGCAGACACCTGATCGAAAGCTCGTTGGCTGCCTATGACTCCTTATGTACCAAGTTTATGTTTGGTCAATAGTAGTATCTAAAGGTTATCTAAGCAACAAGGACAGATTTTGTAAGACAACAGCATGAGTTGCTTTTGTTGACACCTGAATTCAAAGCGATTTGCGATCGCAGACAAAGGAAATTCCCTCAACCAGTAATTTAAAACAAACAAAGCCGCAAAATTTTCTCTGAAACCTAGGTAGCTAGTGCGATCGTTGTGCATTCCAGAAATTATTTTTCAACAAAGGCCATTGTTTCTCTGGTTTTGCTTTGTTTGGCTGCGCAACGAGATTGTCAAGGATCGAGAAAGCTTTTTATGCTTCCATTTGCAAGGGTGAATTTGCAAAACAAACAATTTAGGTTTCTGAGGAGACAAAGCGACTTGTCATTCAGAAGAATAGATTTCACACTTCTGAGTGCACTCAATCACATCAAAATAAACATAGAAGGAGAAGCATCATGGTTGATTGCACGGAAGGTGTGTGATTGCACGGAAGGTGTGAAATCTATTCTTGGCACTGCCAAATCGCTTTGTCTTAATCAGACACGTATCCTTTGTTTTACAAAATTCGCCCTTGCAGTTGCCGTTATTGTTTGTTCAAAATATTTTTGTTACAGCCAATATGATGTTTTTGTTGGTTCGTACGTTTGCAGAGGATCATGGGTAGCATAAGGTCTTTCATGCAATTTTCACAAATTTGAGAAAACTTTTCTCCAAAGTCTTAAAGTGAATAACCTGAGTTAAAAGATGAGATCTCATCGATTTATAAATAGCCTATTGTATTTGATAATCCAGCTCGTGGCGAATGAAAGCAATGCTAAAGAAAACAATAGAGGGATTAGGAGTTTCTTTGTCCTATTTATAGACAAGCGCTATATATCTCAGGTCATTCACTTTAAAGGGAATCGTGAAGGATAAAAGCTGGCCCAGGCCAAGTTAAAAATGTGCACACCTGCTATTTCATTGTGTAGCTAAAGAAGCAACGATTGTGAGGATGATTCCTTCGCGGAACTATAGCAGCTGGTCAATATAGCTAGGTCGATTCTCTTTAATGCAGTTTTTAAAGATTTGAGAAAATTTCCCTTCAAAATCTTAGCCTAAAGTATCTTGAAAATCATGGTTCCCATATGTAAGTCTTATATTAAAAAAGACACTAGCATACTTACTGCATGGGATCTTTTTCGTTTCGTTATTGTTCATATTTTCATCTTCATCTGTCAAGATTTTCTCTCTTTCCACTGGTTGCTCGATTTCAATGTCATCAACATCATCCAGCATCCTTTCTTCTTCTGTTCCCTTGTTTTCTTGCACCCCATCCATTTCAACATCAATGTTTGTCAATCTTGCTTTTTCTTGCGATTTGTTCAAGTCATATTCAGTTACTTTCATCCTGGAAGAATTCACAAGATAGGATTTTCTTAAAGGGGCTCCGTCGCCAAACAATAAACAAATCCGTAAACTCGCACGTGTCACCAACTGTCCATTGTTCATCCATTGTTTTCTGCAGTTTGTTTGGTGGCTTCACCCAAGCCACCAAAAGTGACCGTTAAAAATCCACTTATATCCGCGCAATCGTAGAGGGTATGAATATTTGGTTTGTTCCTTAGTGAAGCACAATGATCTATATCCAAACAGCACTTTTCATTTTGAAAAAAATAAAGAAAATCTTGTTTGATATTACCTTTCAAAAACCTGCAAAAATCATCATTTTGTTTACTTTTTGGCGACGGAGCCCCCTTTAATAGTGGGGGTCATAGGGGCTAAGGGGTTTACGCTTTTAGCCTTTTTTGACCGGTTTTACGGTTTTTGGCCGTAAAAATGGCGGTTTCACGGTTTCTTTTTCCTCTCAGCTATTTGCAGATGTCCCCATTCAATATGATTAGAGAAGGCATTCTCCTGATGATGACCACATTCTTCTGACGATGACCACCGGGGCGAAACGCGTCGAGAGTAGAAGAATGGAATAAAAGAATTAAAGAACTTCAAATCGTCTTTATTTTGTGTACATCTTTGATTAGAGAAGGCAAATTTTTTGCCAAATTTAAGTAAAAGCTACGAAAAGATATCCAATTCAATTAGCAATCCTTCAGTATAATATAATGATTAGCAACAGATATATTAACAAACCTTCTATAAACAACAAGAGCAATAATGAAGCAAGCTAGCAACACTGCACCAACGACAATAGGCACAAGATATGATCTGATGGACTTTCCAGCCGTTTGCTGAGCTGTATTTACATTTGGGTCTGGTACTGCAAAAGAAATACATAAGCTTTGTCAAAGTTTGGCCCAAAGGCCGTGTAGTATGCTAAAGTGTCCCCTATGTGGAAGGGTACCCACCTGAAACGCAATGCGTTTCGTGACTCTGTTTTATGTGACCTCAACGGTATGCGTTTCATGACTGTAAAGATATGGCAACAATTTTGTCTGTCACTTAAGTACGGGAAATAAGCATATTAGCATTAGAAGTTTAACATGGGATTCAAGAGCTACCTGATTTTGAAACATAGTACCATTTTATGGTCAACCATCATTAAATCGTGCTTTTCAACTGAATTTTCTCCCTTTGAAATTAAGTTGAAAATTGAAAAAAAAGAAAATTGATGTTGGTGCTACAAAGGAACAAGGTAAAGTGGCAAACCTACCATATAAAACTGCCCATAGTGACCATTTGCCTGACCTCACAGTCTTTGCTTGAACCTGCATAGATAGAAAATCAAAATTTGTTAAGGTCGAAAGAAAAAGGGAATATTTTGTAGTGATAGCATCAGTTGACTTTGATTAACCATGCGAAAAAAGGAACATTATTTACTCACCTAATGTGTGTTTTATTTTTTGTATTTTTGTGCAATGTATTGTTTTGACAGCCCCCTTACCCATTTATGCATAGTGCCTCACCAGTGAACTGTTTCATCTCCCTTTGTTCCCCTGTGATAAAACAGTTTACTGTGAAGCACTATGCACAGGTAGCTAAGGGGGCAGTCAAAACAACACATTGCACACAAAAGCAAACAAACAAACAAAACAAACAAATAAAAAAACAAAAAAAACAAACACATATTAGGCGAGTACATAATATAATATTCGCTAACAGAATATAGTGACTTCTGCATGGACATAAGCCGCTAAGAGGACAGTGCGAGGGAGAAATTATTTCGTTCTCATCTGCTTTCTCCCCAGCAGCAATTCATTTTTCTCTCTTTTCTCTCTCGCAGCACCATAGTGGCTTACGCCCCCCCCCCGCAGAAGTCATGATATTCTTTCAGCACTGATAGACCACGAAGACTACCACGTTTCTTAACACCTATGAAAATGCGTGTATGCCAAAAAGGATACTTACCCGAAACAAGTGCTTATTGCCAATGTCCAGGGATGAAATGTTGTACGAGTTACGCGATCCTGCAACACTCAGAGTTGCTGTAGTGTTTGGTCCCATCTTGAATATCTCTATCAGATAAGTTGTGATTTTACCATTTGGTTGCAGGGGTGTGTCCCATCCAATTGTTATTGGAAAGACGTCACCTGATGATAAAATTCTTGGATTTCTTGGCGCAGTTGGAGCTGCAAAGGTAAAGGTAAAGGCAAAGGTAAGTTCGTTATTTCCTCTACAAGGTGAGTCAAACATGTACAATGTTTGAAAGCTTATAGCCTTCTATCTGTTTATTAGATTCCTATTAACTGATAATTCTTGTGTGGCTAACAAATCAACTTAAATAAGAAAATTTAATTGGTCAAAGTCGCCGGCCATATCATTCTAAAATTACAGGTGATTTTGAAAACTGCTTTATCCCCTAATATACTTCAAAACAGGCCTAAAATCCCTTGATCAAACTTACTAGCAATCCAGTATTTGAGTTTCTTAACTCTATCAAACGAAACAAAACAAAAATACTTCAGAGGGCTTGTTTTCAAATAAAGCACTGATTTTAGGTCTTTCTGTCGGATCTTATCAGAAGATTTACTGCAACCATTGTCAGATGATGATATCTTAGCCAATGGCAGGGGTAGATATTCTGCCAAGATTGTTGAAATTTATTTGGGAGATCTAAAATTGGTCCTGACATGGAGCAGGCTACGATATGGCTGCATCATGCCATGGTAGACTGCAAGTATTACAGTGTTTCACATGGATGAGCAAAGGATATTGTAAGATTGTGCAACATACAAGAAGAGCAACTAATCGCGTGGCCTAGTCCGCCATGATTATGAAAGAAAAGTAACAACAGCAACAACAAATATATATATACATAGCAGCAATAACAACGTAATATAGCAACGTCACAGATATGGTGGGCGACTTTCAATGTCGTAATGAATCTTCTCAATAAGTATCTCAATAGGCCTTTCCCATAATTACGTCATCACCCGAGTGGCGCGCATTGCATCATGGGACTTGTAGTTAAAAATCCGATCTCGTGTTGTGATTTGTATGCAGTTGTAAGGAAGTGTGCGGAAGTAAGTGGTTTAACGTGATAGATATTGAAGAAAAACATGGAAAAATCTACTGAATTTACCGATGAGTATGTCCCTAATTAGAAAAAAAGCTCTAGTCTGAGGATCTGTGCGACAGAATTGCAGATTCGAAAAATTTTAGCGGAGGAAGAGGACGAATGTTTAACACGGCCTAACATCAACATGGCATGGTCAACGTGAACCAAAATGGGCAAAGAGAACTAGAGAGAAATCGAGAAAGGAAAGCTGTCGTTGGGGGATTCAGATGCTGTGTTCCTGACTGCTTTATCAAAAGAAGACAGAATCCAGAACTTTCATTTTACAATCTTCCCAACGGAAAGAGTGCAGAAAAGCAGGAACTACGAAAGAAATGGTTGCACA
>REGL01000146.1:371388-401039 GCA_004194395.1 Aurelia aurita complex sp. Pacific
AATAATGCATCGTTGATGTGGGCTATATTATGATCAAAATTGTATTCCTAATCATTGTGTGTTGTTTCTCTTCCACGGGAATGCAAGTAAAGCTTGATAATGTTGCTATTCCTTCGTTCTTCTCTCGTTACAACAAGCATCGAATGCCGCCATTATTCAAATACAGTTAAAACCGTTCGAGCTCCTACGCAGCGATACGTCTTATTACTTGCAGTCCCATGGAAGAGAAACAACACACTGTGATACAATTTTGATCATAATATAGGCCACATCAACAGTGCATTATTGCCCATGCTAAATGCATGCATTCTACTTGCCATCTTCGCCAGTTGTCTGCAACACAGGTTTGCTGTAAGGTCCCATACCAACACTAGTTTTCGCTGCAACTTCCAATGAATACTTTGAGGCAGGTTTTAAATCTTTCACTGTGAAACTCGTCTGATTCCTTGATACATTATACAGCACTGACATGTGCAAGACATCTCTCTTTGATCTGCTCCTATTTGCATTTGAGGCACTCGTACCGTTAACCCTAATGACGTAACCAATTAGCTCCCCATTGAGGTCGGCCTCTTTTGGCTTTTTCCAAGAAATTGTGATGGATTTTGCAGACCATGCAGGGATTTCAATTGAAGCAGGAGTTACTGATGGACCTGTAATGAATAAAATATGTTAGCCGATGTCTCCCGACTTTCTACGCTGACGTTACATGAGGAGATTTTTGCAAAGTGCTATTCTATACATCTATTAGACTGATTACATTTATCTATGTTTTGCTTCATTGAATTGAATTGTTATTTATGGGTATTGTGGGGGAATCGTTGGTGGGAACGGAGCGAAAACAAGGATTCGTGTAATAAGTCTATATATAAATAGCGGGCGAATCAAAATAAAGTGAACGCGTTTGACGGGCTGTGGAATAAAAAGTGCGTAGGCGATATTCAAAACTAGAATGTCATTCTATCAGTCAAAGGCTAGCTTAGGTATGACAATTCTTTTTGGTAAAGGCACTCATTTTTGGACCCAAAAATAAGGTAAATACAGGCAAGGGTTTTTTATTGGAACGAAATATCCACGTTAAATTCTGGTCCATGATTTACTTGCCATTGACATTTGAATTCTGTTTCTGAAACAAACACTTGCATTTGAATTCATATTTCAATGGCAACTAAATCATGGACCAGAATCGAACGTGGTATTCCCGTTCCAAAATAAACCCCTTACCTGCATTTCCCTAATTTTCGGGTCAAAAAGATGAGTGATTTCCCAAAACAAATTTTTCAATTATAAGTTCGCCTTTGATTGATAGGTTAACATCATATTTTTGAATATCGGCCACGTACTTAAATTATTTCACAGCCCACCAAGCATTTTAACCTTTTTTAGTCATCCAGCACCGGGTGTCCCAAAATGATGTATTATTGTTTGATTGCTTACATGTTCATAACCGATGAACCAACTTTGTTTTGTTTGATTGTCTAAAGGCTAAATTGTATTTCAAGATGTAGGTTATGGTTTTACCACGGCGTTTTCATATTGAAAACAAGATCGATAAACCTGCTCAAATAAAAAGCCTTAGATGGCATGAGAAAGAAACGGCCTATTTTTTCTTTTTCATGCCATATAAGGCTTGAATTTGAGCAGGTTTATCGATCTTCTTTTCAACATGAAGACATCGGCCTAAACGACAACCAACATCCTTAAATAAAATATAGCCTTCGGCAATCAGAGAAAATATAGTTTTTGAAAATCGGTTCATCGGTCATGGACATATAAGCAATCAAACGATAATACATTATTTTGGGACACCCGGTATATGGTGAAAAAAGATATTCAAATTACTCATCTTCGGATACTGAGATATGTGTTGTGTTTAAGTATCGTAAATATTTCTGATACAGTACTCCCAAACACTGTATTGAGTTTGCAATATTACTCGATGAATAGTCCAAATTGGCTAAGGTACCTAATCGGCTGAGGTTTGTTGTACCCATTTCAAGTCATGGAATCATCCTGTTGGGAAGTTTCAGTACCATGTTACTCTTTGCATTCATGGTACAAGTTTTCATAGCACAAAATGTGTTTGAAAAAATCAAAAGATGTCTTATCAGGAGATTGATCACTTGACTGGAAATAGGTGTAAATAAACCTTAGCCGATTTTGTCTATGGTAGTTATAATTCTAGCCCGTTCTGTGGAGCCGTAAAGCTCCCTTGATTACCCTGGTAGCAAAGTAACCAGAGAATCAGAGGATTTTATCGATGATATCTGAAGAGAAACTAGTTTGACTAACGTCCAGTCTTCGTTTGTGCCGTGAAGATTTTGCCAACTGGGCTTGCCAACTTTTCATTGTCCTTCAAATTATATGCTAATACCCAAATATCATATGAGCTCCAGGCAGCAAGATTTGTCAGCTTGTATACTTGAACCGTCCCGGGGACGCCTTCTTTCTTTGGCTTTTGATTGGTTAGCTTTCTTGGCCCATATGATGTTCGCTTGTAGAATACCTCGTAACCATCCAAGGGACCATTCTGGTCATCCCTGATAAGAGGCTGCGAGAAAGAGGATGACAGAAATATTAACTTAAGGGTAAACGCATTCTCCATTTGGACTAATTTAAAAAAACGCGCAGTAATGCCCTTGTGGAGGAGTGCATACTTTTAAATGCTAGCCTCTGCGGAAGAAAATGAGGTAAGCAAGGGTAGATTTTGCAACAACAACAACATTAGTTGCTTTTGATTGACACATCATTTCAAAGCGATTAGCAGTCGCAGGCAAGTGAATTCCTCAAGCCGCAAATTAAAACAAACGAAGCTGCAAAAGACAACCTAAAGCGTAAAACAAGTATGGCTAACTACCCTATTGTGCATGCAAAAAGCTTTGTTTACAGAAGAAATGAGCATAAATTAAAACGAGGAAGACAAATCAAAACAGCTACCACACATGTACTTCATTGATATAATTCAGAAGCTAAGCGTTGAAGGCATTTGTGGGGGTCCTCAAAATTCAAAAAAGATAATAACAAACTAACTCCTTTTGGTCGTGAAAGAAAACACGATTCGAAGGCATAAAGGCTTGGTAAATACCCAACTATTGGATCGTTTGTTATTAAAGTCGGTTTAAATTTCATGTCACATGAAAATGCCCGCGAAAAAAGACAATCGAAGAGTTTTGCACAAGTGATTTTGCTTTATTGCAAACCTCATATGACATCTGATGACATAACAGCCCCAAAGAAGTCCTGCATGGCAGGAAGAGACATTGGTAACAAATATCTAATTCATACGCATTTGCTGTTGTTTTTCGTCGTGTTGCGATGTTTCTGGCAACAAATTATTTCATTCATTCGTCACCGTAAGCATCTTCGGATCCGACGATCGACGCTGGTATCGTGGCCTTTCCTTTTTTGAATTATCTAATTTGAGACAATAACTGAACCAATAGATAAATGAATATTGAAAACCAGAGCAAATGTATAAAGATACAGTTACCTTCCAACTGACTTCAATAAAGTTATGTCCAGTTTTCACGGTGTTTATGATGCTTGGAGATCTGGTTGGCTCTAAGGACAGAAGAGTAGATGTGAAAAAACAATTCTTGTAAGGGAGCGAGACTTTCTAACTCAAACAGCTAGAGTCATTGAAGGGAAGGAAATTCTTGTGTTATCTTAAATAGACCATTTCGTCGATAATTATAAGGGAGACTGGGGAGAGCGGTTTGTTCTGGTAAATGGCGGACACAAATCTGGTAAATGGCTGCAACGGAGCTTCTACGAATAATAGATTGCCCTCTATAAAATTGTTGATTTTAAATTCATTGTTTAAATCAAGGAACCCTTCAGAAGAAATTGCCTGAAAGGCGCCGAAACGCCGGAAGGATGTCCCATGACTCATATGCCTCGTTACGAATGGGAGACCTCGCATCAAACCGTTTTGGCGGGAAAGCGGAAAAGTATTCGTCATTTTCCTTCGAAGTTAGTCGATGAGATCAGAAACGAAGCAAGAAACAAGAAACATTGTTGTGATGAATATCGAGAAGAAACTTGGAGGGATTTACCAGAGTTTACCAAATTTTTTGAAATTTCATTTCATGAAATTTCATGAAATTTACCAAGGAACAACTATTTTGAAAATTACCAAAAAGTGCAAAAATAGTTCTATCTTGTAGCTGTTTAAAAAAATTAGTTTGATGATCATAGCCCAAGTAAATTTGCTGCAGTGATTTTTCGGACAGGGGACGCTTTTTGAGTCATCCGGTATATCCAATCCCATTTAATGAATCGCATATTTTTGTGTTATGAAGTCAAGAACTTACTGTCAACTTCTGTTGTGATAGTGAGTCGTTCATTCACTTTACTATACAACCGTTCTTCGTTGAAAACATTGAAAGATCTGATTGAAACAGCATATGTACTCCACGGCTTTAACTGATCCAGTCGATAGATCTCATCGTCACCAGAGACATCTTGGTGCATTACTTCCCTCTTCTCTTGCACTGCCTGACCCCCTGACTTCACTCTCTCGAAGCTGATGACATAGCCAGAAATGGGGCCGTTTGCAACTTGAGGAAGCGGACGCTGTGTAAATAAACAGAAGGAAATATGAGAGACAGTAATTCAGGGAACGAATGCACTCCTTGTGCGCTAGACAAAGTTGACAATACAATTTGTGATAATTTCATTGGTTTCTCATTGCCTGCAATGCAGGAAAGAGGCAACGTATCACACAGATCAAGTCATCAGACAGTTGGTTTATGTCATTGCTAACAATCTACCATATCAGATACTTAAAGGGAATAAACAAAGTGAACAACTATGTGCAGAAAATCTAAAATTCACGCATTGTCCTTGATTATCTCGGCACTTGCGTGGATATTGTTTAGCTTGAGAAAATATAGAGTGTGTAGGCGTTTCCTGTGTCCTATTCATAGATCACTCCTCTTGGCTACGTGCATTCACTGTAAGGTCATTTTCCCCACTCTCGCATCCTCCTTTCAGAAATACATAACAAGCCGGTTGTTCTGTTCTAAAGTACTTCCCCATAAGTACATTAACACAAAAGTTGACTTGTTCCAAGTCTGAGAGAGTACCAGGCAAGGACCAAGACTGAGTATGCCTCATTCCTCAGACAAACACAAAAGTTGTTTGCAAGCAAATTTATGATTACACTGTGCTAACGTAAGTCAGAAGAATGAAGCCGAAACGATAACTTACCGACCAACTCAATGAAGCATAAGTGGAAGAAGTATACAAAGATTTGAAAGCACTGGACGAGACTTCAGGTTCTGAAAAGAATACATTGTAAAATAAATGTAGCTTGGTTCTCTCTGCAATAAACATGCGCTACGATTGGGTTAAAGATGCTATAATAATAATAGCAATAATACAAATATCTATTTTTCGCAATTATTGCTGAGCAATGTTGCCGACAAATCTGTTTGAATAGCGTATAAAGAGATACAAGAACTGCATGCTCCTTACATCGCCTCTCTGCATCTGCGACCAAAGAAGTATTCAAAAACTCCAACGGATGCAAATTTCTGTCTTGTGTACAAAAGAAATGTCATTTCAGCCTCACGTGTGAATGATTCAAGCAAAGACCAGCTGTGACCAACCTTGACCAACAAAGACTAATTTTGCTTCCAGAATACTTAAAGGGAAGCGGCACAGTTAAATAGACCTTTTAGCTATTCTACAAAAGAGCCTGGATCGAGCGTTATTTCTGTACATTTTTGTACGCGAGATTCGATCGAGTGGCGTTAGAGCTTCGATCACTGTTGTGCACAATCGAAAATTCTACAAAATGTAGCAAAATCTCGTTCGACTCTGATTCTTTTGAGAATAGCTAAGTCTATTGCCCTTGTGCAGTTCCCTTGTGCCCTTGTGCTACATCTTTTCATATTGATCCAATGAGATGGCGTTTTGAAAGCGAGGTCCAATCAGATGGCGTATAATCGATACGATTTTTAACTCGCATGTCTTACCAGTGTCAATTTTCTTTAAAGAGACACAATAGCAAATTTTTTGTGTCTCAAAATCTAAACGAGATTCCTCATGCATAAAGTAGAGACGATGGTAGAGACCTTGTACATCCTGAAAATATATTTAATACACAAAACCCAAAATTTAATTGACCGAGATCTATGAAAAGAAACTTGCAAGGCGAGAATTTGTCTATTGCCTTTCCATTGTTTATGCGCACGTGCCGCAGAAAAGTGTAGGTGCAAATACGTCGTTTTTCCTTTCGTTTTACTGTTTTATGATACTTCTAGAAGTCACACGAAACTATTAAATACATTTTCGGAATGTACAAGGTCTCTTCTTTATGCATGAAGAATCTCGTTGAGATTTTCCGACATCAAAATTTGCGATTGTGTCTCTTTAAAGAAAACACATATTTATTATAAACATCACGTAACGATTTTCAAACCTGATAAATTCAATTTCATTTGTTCTTTCTAATATGGTGCGAAATAAAGTCAAATTTTCAATGTGCAAGTGGGATAATTGCTTGCCAAGCGCATTTTTTCTTGCCAGGCTTTGAGCTAATCATCTTTGACAAAATTCTTAGCGATCATGCTAATGAGAGTTACTGACTGCCTTACTGACTTACTGACATCGAACCCACTTCTTAGATTAAGTTTGAAAACAGCAGGAGATTGTTCATTCAGTCATGCTGCACCAACTTTGTGGAACAAACTTCCGTATTCAATTCGATCATTAGATTCACTGTGCAGTTTTAAGCAATCACTGAAGACATACCTATTTAGGTCGTATTACTGTTAGATATCGGATTTTAGAAAATATAGGAACAATTAAAGTTTTTAAAAGTATTGATTAATTTGATCTTAAGATGGAGTATTTTACTGAATAGGTTAGCAGTTTTAAGTAAATTTCTTTCTTAACCCTATGTAAATTAGCTATATCCTGGACTCTAATTTTTATGTTAAATACCAGGTGCGCCAGAATAAACTATGCACGTTTGGCAGACCACAATAAATCGTACACTGGACCGATTTTGAAGATTTATGACTCATTCGTTAGCAGAAAGCCAGAATTGGATACCAGGTTTTTTGCAAATTTTTTCTTTTTCAGCTTTTAGAGCTAGAAGCGAGTTTCCTAAGATTTTGTTTTCGAAAACACTGAAGACGATCAAAAAGCATCGATCAAATTTTCTAAAGAATCGACTTGAATGGACAAAGAGAGAACTTTTTCGTGGTGATTTGCGATCTAATCGACCAATTGAAATCTGCTGTACGAGAGTTCNTCTTTTAAGATTTGATCGACGTTTTTTCATCGTTTTCAATATTTTCGAAAACGAACATTTAAGAAACTCGCTTCTAGCTCTAAAAACTGAAAACGGAAAAATTTGCATAAAGTCCTAGAATCTAATTCAGGCTCTCTGCTAAATATTAAGTCATAAATCTTCAAAATCGGTCCAGTGCTCAAAATATTGTGGCCTGCCAAACGTGCATAGTTTATTTTGGCGCACCCGGTAGTTATATTGTTAAGCGCCTATGAGCCCTGGGGATATATGGCGCTATAGAAGTGGCTATATTATTATAGATCACGAAGTGGAATTTAAAGATGTACTCACCAGACACTCTTGTTGAGATATTGAATTGTTTTGTAAATCGGCTTGTTAACTTCTCCCGCTTGAATAAATTGAAAGCAGCTATTTGTACGCTGTATTTACTCCAAGGATGTAATCCTGACAAGTTGAAATTTCCATTTTCGCCCTTTTCTACTTCTCTCTCGTGCTGCTCTACTTTGGTCAGTTCTTTTCCTCCTAATTTTCTCCTTTTGTAAATTACTTTGTAGCCATCTATTGGTCCGTTTGCACCTTCTTTTATACTTGGCGGCTAAAATTACGAAAAAGAATCATCATTATTTATATGGAGTTCGAAAATATGGCTCTTCGGACCGACAACGGAGCAATTCGATTGGTTCTTGATCGGTCCGCAAAGCCGTATTTTCGAAGCCGTATTGGACCGGGCGTTGCCTTAAAAATCAACAACAAGTGAGGAGCTTCTTGTGTAGGCTTAGGCCGCAATTATTGTCAGCCAAAGTTTAGCCTATTCCTCGAAGAATTCTTTGCTGTAAACTTTCAAGATGAATTTGCAATCATACACCAAGAAAATGCCAATGTAGTTAACGTCGAAACGACCAACTACAGTGATGCACAGGATCAAAGACACAATGGAAAAGTAAAATACTAGTAACAATGTTCTCATAAGGTTTTGCCATATAATAAAGCCTTTATTAAACGATTACTCGATCCATTCTGGAAAATATTTGGACCTTAGTTCCTTGTATGGACCTCACTGCGTTCTGTCCGTACGTCAAACTGCGGTCCAAATATTTTCCAGCATGGACCTCGTAATCGTCTAATAACCGCATAATATACCAGTTGAGTTAATAAAAAAATAGAAATAGATAGAAAAAAGAAAAGTTAATAAAAACCATCCCCGTTTGCAAGGCCACTGCTACCTTGATATTAAGGCAATAATATTGACAAATATATTACCTAAAAAATGAGCATGATCAAACAAATTTTGCCGTAGTAAAATGGACCACTCCGTTCTGAAATTATTCCGGGCGATTTCATCCTTTCAACAGGAAAACCTGGCCTAAAACAGTCATTGCTACAGGACAAAAGTATTTGGGAGAATTTATCGTGTTTTTGTACCTGTTCTAGCATTTAGTCCTGTATTCTATAAAAAGTTGAGCTGAATTTAATTGAAAACTACTGACCAAATGAAAAGTTTATGCAAATATGTAAAAACTGAGCACGTAAGCAAAAATCAGTTGCCAAGAGAACTAGCGTGATTTTCAAACTGTTAATTTCTGAAAATTTTCGTTTGTTGTTCTAGCTCCTTGCTACCATGACTATGTTGTTTCTGGTTGAAATTGCTTCAATTTTACCTGATAAAAATAACGAAAGATAAGAAAAGATATAGGTATATCTAAGACATACCTGCCAGCTGAGAAGAACTGAACGTGCTTTGATTTTCTCGGCTACAAGTCCTCTTGGTGCAGTTTCTGGTCCTAGAAATTAAAGCTATTGAATAAAGTAACCAAAAACCTGAAAATGTGTCAACATTTTGCAGCTTTGTTCAAAACAGCATTAGTTTGTTGAAGAATGCTGTCCTGACCAAGCGAGTGCCGTTGAATAATACAATTTTTAATAATAATGATAATACAACTATATAAAAAACAACTTTCATTTCACAATGCGTTTCGATTAAAATCTTCATCAGTGTGATAATATAACTATTTACAGTTGGCTAGAAAGATAGCTAATGCTAATAAAGGCCAACTCTGCCCTATTTACAACGTTTGAAACTTAAACTATACAAATGCAGTAGTAAATCCAGGCCCTTCCAACCTCTGATTTTCATTTTGAATTCATTATCACTTCTACTTAAAACTTCTAGCGTTCGAAACTTTGGATCGTGATATAAAATGCTGCATCTTGAACTGGACTGAACTGAATAGAGTTACCTTGACTCGAAACCGAACTAATCAAACAAAACTGAATGAATCTTTTGGCAGCAAATCACCCTGGAGAACGTCTGTGCAGTAGTGTAGAGGCTGCTCAGTAAGGCAGCGGTTGTCCAGTGCGATAGAGGGATCGCATGATGTCATTGGAGGGATCACATGCAGTAAATTTGAGGCTATTCAGTTATTTACAGGGATAACATACAGTGAATGAGAGGGGAACATCGTGTCATTGGAGGGATTGCCTCAGTAAATTTGTCAGTAAATTATAGGGCTTACATGATGTTGTTGGAGGGCTCACATCAGTAAGGGTGAGGCTATTCAGTTACTTACAGGGATAACAAGCAGTGCCGTGCATGGATAACATCATGCAAATGTGAGTCATGAGATCTTCGGTATGTAAACATAAGAAAAACATTTACTCACTGCTGACCCAGGTTTGTATGACTAATGCATGGCTAGCATCACTCTCTAGCTTTTTCCCTTGAAACATGTTGTATGCAATGACTTCCACGCTGTACGTACTCCATGGCAACAATCCTGTCAATGTGTAGTTGTTGTTGCGGTCACGTGGAATCAGGTTTGTCATACTTGGGTCTTTAACAGACATGTATCCTATCTCCATGCGTTTATATCGAAGGATGTATCCATCTATAGGGCCATTAGCATTTGCCAGTGATGGTGCCTGTCAAGGAATTTAGTATTGGCAAATTCATTCATAGCAAGCGAAATAGAAGCCATTTTACATCTAATTAAAGGCTTTGAGTCATGTTAAAAGCACACTGTCGTGGCACTGATTGGATGAATAAGACAACATGAAAGAATAGAATTAGGCAGGCTTCAGTAATTTCGCTGTACACTGAAATTCTCCAAGATGATAACGATCAGACTATTCTCGAAACAAAGTATGATCTGAGAACATAAATGCTTTATAATGATCCAGAGGCTTGGCCTCTTGTTAAAGGGAATATAAGCATATATAAGTGGCTCCGAGCCACAAGACCTAAACTGTCAATCAAATTTAACCAATCACAACAAGCTATCTACCATTGCACGTGATCATTTTCACTGCAGCCTAGCCTGCACGAGGGCACGTAACGGGCGATCAGTAATGGCGGGGAAGAGTTGCTTCGTTGTTTCTCTATCCGCTAAGGGGCAAAAACGGACAAGAAATGGAAAGAAATATTGCCTGTTCATTGACCACCGTGATGAAGCAGACCTTGTAGCCGCAGAATTTGATGTCATGAAGAAATCGAAGCGCTTTGAGTCCATTTACGATACGAATGAATTGCTGAAATGGATGGGTACAGGATAAACAAGCACATCTCATTGGGCCTAAACGTATCTTCAGACAAGGGAATCTTCACTAAAGTTAGCCTGACGGAATCTATGGACAAAGGGCTAGTGTTGCGGAAGAAATACTGATAAATAGTGAGCATTCAACAAAGCAGCAGCCGAGCCGGGCCTAATATAAACACTGGATCCATCGATCGCGACAATGATGGCAAACAACAAACAACTCATACGATTAGGTCATTGAGACGTAAGTGGAGCTAAATTACCTTTCCTTCTCACTTCTTTTATCTCGATTCACTCGAGCAAACTACTTCAGAATCGTCGCAGTCAGGAAAAAGGAATCTTGCTTGCTGGGTAACCATATTGCAAAGTATATCGAGAATCTCCTCGCACTACAAATTTGCAATGCAGAGCTCACTTTCACGTGCACAGTTAGAATGCAACTGCTATGCGCATGTTCTGGTGTATCTATTTATAGAAAGCGCCTGATATATGCTTATATTCCCTTTAAGGATTTCAACATCACAACCAGCCAATTACAGCCACGACAGTGTGCCTTTAAGTAGACCGCGTATTCCCAAACTTCAAGAATCTGCTGACTCATGGTTCTCAATGGCGCATCTGATTGGCTAACGTTCGTGTGAAATGTTCAACTGATCACATGAGACGCATTTTGTAACAGCAGCTTTCAGTTTGTTTGATTGATCTTTATCACATGGGGCACATGATACGCAGCAAAGCAGGTCTATTTATCATGAACCAATGCCTGTAAGTAAGCCTCTAAGATAAACTCCTTTTCTAGAATTCACTAAAAGTAAACACACTGTGCCATTCCTTGATCATGCTGTGTACAGAATCGATTAAATAGATTAGATGCACAGTTACCTCCCATTTCATTTGGGCAGAGCTCGACGTCACTTTAACAATATCCAGGTTGAGGGGTGAAGTTGAAGGTCCTGAAAAATAAGAGTTAAGATTTTATAAATATTTTTGTTATGTGAGAGCTGTTATCTCATTGGCTGCGGCTTGAACTCGCGGTTTTTTCAAATTCTGCGCATCGCAACGGTAATAGCAGGTATGTAATCTAACACAGCTGTTGTTTTCATAATTTTTGATCACAGGGAACCAAAGAAACCAAAACTACAGTCTTCACTGACATTCCTGGATCCCCTGTGCTCAAACCAGCTTCTGTGCTGAAGGGCTGCCCTCCTTGAGGAGTTTGAAATGAATGAAAAATGAAATGAAATGAAGATGTATGTATTATGAATATTTAAAAAAGGATATGTACATTTCAGCTTAATAAAAAACTGCTATCAACATGTGTCCTTTTAGATCTAAATAAAGAGAACATAAAGACATTAAATGAACAAGTAAATAAGTAGAGATACACTAACAATTCAATCCAAGCCTATAAAAATGTCGTGCGATGTAAAATTTACTTAAAAAATGAATTTACTTTGTTCTCAAAATCATCTGCACTTTCTCTTATATCTTTAGGGAGTGAGTTGTATAATCTTGCACCCATAAAGAAAAGGCCATCCTTAGCAAACTCTAGTTTATCTTTGGGAACGTGTAAAAGAATATTACCGTTCCTTGTCCTCACTTTGTGTTCGTTGATCATAAAATAATCCTGAAAGTTTGTACATACATTTCCATCATTTTCTACTTACTCGCCAGGTATGTTTTGACAGTCAAGTTTCCCGTCTTTCCATAAACAATAGAATTATCAGTTCGTTTTCTGTTAAATCCACATGCAGTGATGAGATAAGNATAAAGACATTAAATGAACAAGTAAATAAGTAGAGATACACTAACAATTCAATCCAAGCCTATAAAAATGTCGTGCGATGTAAAATTTACTTAAAAAATGAATTTACTTTGTTCTCAAAATCATCTGCACTTTCTCTTATATCTTTAGGGAGTGAGTTGTATAATCTTGCACCCATAAAGAAAAGGCCATCCTTAGCAAACTCTAGTTTATCTTTGGGAACGTGTAAAAGAATATTACCGTTCCTTGTCCTCACTTTGTGTTCGTTGATCATAAAATAATCCTGAAAGTTTGTACATACATTTCCATCATTTTCTACTTACTCGCCAGGTATGTTTTGACAGTCAAGTTTCCCGTCTTTCCATAAACAATAGAATTATCAGTTCGTTTTCTGTTAAATCCACATGCAGTGATGAGATAAGTACTCCATGGTTTCAATTGAGTAGCATTGAACTTTGTCACTGTGCCTTTGACAGAACTCTTGAATGTTCTTTCTCCAGTCATAACTCTGTCACCATGCTTTATTCTTTTATACGTGATGTAAAAACCATTAAGGGGGCCATTCCAAGATCCAGTTGGTGGTTGCTGAAAGGCATGTCAATATCAATATTTATTGCCACACGTCGCTTACAAGATATTAAAGAGCCATTGTCACCCAGGATCCTTTGCGGGTTTACTGCAATTTCAGACTGTCTGAAATTCAAATTTGGCCTAAGCGGAAAATATGGACCCACACTGTAATAGTTGAACTGACAGAAAATTTTGATTTCAGTGGCGATCCATATTTCATGCTTAGGCCAAATTTGATTTTCAGACAGTCTGAAATTGCAGTGAACCCGCAAAGGATCCTGGGTGAAAATAGCTCGTTAAGATGGCTGACTATCAAAAAACATCTAATTTGTGGGCTAACGATAAGGTTGCTCAATGCTGATTGCAAACACATATACAATGAATTAAGATGGCTCACTGCTGATAAAAGATTGATACAAACATAGTGTCCTGTGCTCATGGTATCATGCAAATAATTGATCGATTAATGAAGATTTCACATAATTTGACAAAAAATGGAAAAATGACATTTTTGACAATTGAGTTATGATTCCTGCATAATGAAACGGACTAACGGACAACAGAATTGCCCAGCCTAAAGGCCAGTTTCCAGTCAGTGGAATTTTGCGAGCGGACGGAAATTCTTTTGTTTACATGAGGAAATGTCACTCTGTAATTGAATAGAAATTTAGGGTTGAATGACTTTTTATTGTGTAAAATTCCGCCCGCGCGGAAAATTCCACTGACTGAAAACTGGCCTTAAGGCCCGATTTCCATCGACCGAGGTGAAATGAAAGCGGATAAAAAGTTACCCTATTTTACGTTGCGGTTCTATTGAGGCAGCAATAAATTCTCTACTTTCAGCAATATAGTCTTTACTTTTACCCTTAACTTGCTAAAAGTCTTTGTTTTCGTTTGGTTTTTGTAGTATGCACCGCGCCGAACGTTGCGCCTTAGGCGCGGTACGTACTACACACCATGACAATGCGAATCGAAACCAAACGAAAATGAAGACTGCGCGAAGACTTGTAGCAAGTCAACTTTTACCCGGGTCAAATGAAATGGGGCCGTGTTTTAACGTACCTGCCATTCCAAGTAGATATAATTCGAACCGACACTTGCAGCTTTTATTTCCTTTGGCTCTATTTCAGGTCCTGTAGAAAAAGAGGATTTGGCAGAGATACTCATTATATCTGAACTGGCAGCGTTATGCACTTCAATATATGAGCGAATAACAGAAAGTCGAAAAAAGGTCCATTTTGGTGAAATCTTTGGTAACCTCTTGCATTTCATTTGAATGAAATAGGCTTAACTGACAAGAGGCTTGTTTAAAATTTTGGCCCAGAAGGGAGGAGACTATTAGAGAGGGGGCTAAATTGAGCTTTTAGGGTGCATTAATGGCAGTAATATTACAATGAGAAGGCAGTCTCCTCGGCGGGGAGGGAGTAGAAAGTATTTGCACATATCCAATGAGATTTTTTGGTTCTCCTTCTCTGATTTCCTTAAATGTTAAATGTCTTGATCCCCCTCCAATATTGCAGAAAATATTTTCAACCCATTTCCAATAGCCATGCATATGGTAGAAGTGTAACCAGATTGGCCACAGTTTCAATTGCATAAAGATTTACAGGATTTAAGCAAACAGTTTATCACCTAAGTTATTTATCGCTGCAAAATAGTAAGACAAAATGGCCGACCGCTGGTTTCAGTCATAGGTCAAATTTGGTCTCCTGAAGGTCATAGCTCCATCATTTTTCAACGGATTTTCATGGGAATGGTATGGTAGCACACTTTAATTGAATATCCGAAGAACAACATCACGCAAAAGTTTGGCCAGAATGTTTTGCCGTTTTGTCGGAATCTTCAGGCAAACGGGGCACAATTTTTTTGGGACACCCTGTATATAAAAAATATCAATGGCCGGACCCTTACCATCCACATCAGTTTGAAGCCGATACAAGGGGCTCTCAATGCGATTCCTCTTCTTCCCAAGAGATATCTCCAGCTGCTCTGGTAGAACGGACACGACGAAGATATTATACTCAGTATATGGCTTTAGCTTTGTTATGACAGCAGTTCGTGCCGTATTCACCTCAACTGGTCCACGCGTGAACACAAATCGAAAATCTGATTTCAGCTTGTACATTACTTCATAACGCAATATTGGGACTTCTCCACCGGCCACTTGTGTCCAGAAGACTTTTCCTGATGTAGAATCCGTTGTTATTTTCGAAATGATCGCTCTTGGGGGTAAACCTGTTGAAAATGTATACATGGTTAGAGATGCTGCAATGAGAGGACTGCGTGAAATCCTTGTAGAAAATAATTTTCAGGTAATTCTTCATCCAACAGCCGAAAAGCACATCACAAAATGATAAAAATTCCTAAAACTTAAGCTGAAAACGAAGTAGTAGAAAGCTGAAGTGCCTTTCAGCATCGAATACCAAAAATGGAAAAATATTGACGAGTCATCTTCATGTGAAGTTGCGGTTTTTAACGCCAAGCGCTGGAATCGCAGAAGTAGAATGGGCCTAATCGAGTCCGCGACCCCTTGTCATGACGCTCAAGTGGTGGGGATCTACCTGGGATTGAGCCTTGTCCGCCTGACTGTTCTGGCTGAAATGTCAGAGGATTACACCACTGCGTCACAACACCATGTGGACTTCATACCAGAGCCCCTACGTTTTTATTTGTGCTCTTGATATTAAACCTTTAGCTTTAAAGAGACACAGTCGCAAGTTTATTGTGTCTGAAAATCTACATGAGATTCCTTATGCATAAAGTAGAGATCGTGCACATTCTGAAAATATATTTAGTGCTTTCGTGCGACTTCTAAAAGTATGGGAAAATGGTAAACGGAAAGAAAAAATAACGCATTTGTAGCCACATTTTTCTGTGTTACATGCACATAGACAAATAGAGAAAACTCCCCCCAAGTCTATATCTTCAGTCCGCCTTACTGTTCCTTTTCGGTAGTTCCTGGATCCGCCATTCCAACATTCCGGAAGAGGGTGCGAGAGCTCTCTTGACGGAATGCTGGAATGGCGGATCCAAGGAAATGGCGGATCCAAGGGAATGGTCTGAAGACTGGAGAGATAGACTTGGGGCAAGTCTTTTACAATGGAGAGACAATGGACTAATTCTTGCGTTGCAAGTTTCTTCCCCGGTCAATAAAGTTTTCGGTGATTGTGTCTCTTTAAAGGGTCTGTTTCATCCAGCATTCCTTGCACGTGCCGTCTGTTGATGTTCCTTTGTTGTCCGCCATTTTCATGGGCCATGAAAATGGCGGCAACAAAGGCCAATCAAGAGATGGCACGTGCAAGGCATGCTGGATGAAACAGACCCTTTAAATATCAAGCGATATTTTTGCAAGTTTTGTAGATTCTGATCAAGAATTGAATATTCACAACAATCATATCATGGCTCATTGGCATTTTTCGGATTAAATTGGACTGCACAATATGCCACTCGATCTATAGAAGGATAGTTATGCTAAAAGCACTCCACAAGCACCAACTAGTCGTTGGGGGGAATTCTATAATTTTGATTTTTCAAGAGAACAAGGCGAAGAAAAGGAGTTCAGGTCCTGAACTAGACTTGCCCCAAGTCTGTTTTGTCAACTGTAATAAGTCTACCGGAAAGTATTTTTTTTTGACGAAATAGACTTGGGGCAAGTCTAGTCCTGAACCTACTTTGCATGTGAAGATTCCACCTACAATGAATTTGAAAATCTTCAGCTTTAACTTTGTGAGAAATATTCAACAAATGCTTCACTTACGTATAACTCCGTCGAGGTTCACAATCGCATTATTCTCCATATAAACTCCCCTTTTAGGTGGAGCAAAATCAGCAATACACTTGTAAGATCCTTGACAACTAAGGTCCTGTGTCCCGTGCAATGCGCATTTGAAGTAGCTGAGGATGCTCATGAGGTCATATTTTATCGTTAATGTTACACTTTCTTGCACAAAGGTTGAATTAACCTCCTTCGTTGTTCTTTGTACATCATGCATACTCGTTTTCACCCCATCCGTCAGCTCGATGACATCATTATTTGGCTTGACGACATACCATTTGATAGCCATCCCTTTCTTTCCATTCGCTGCACATGTTGCTTGCACTGAGCCTCCTTTTGGTAGCTTGCCTCCTATTTTCACATTGACGGACGGAGCCGAGCCTGTAAGAAGAATTAATGTCTGTCTCAAATTAGATGTCACTTGAGATTTGCCATAATGCTCAATTCCTTGATTAATTAAGGGGGTGCTCTCTTTTTGATCAGCTTAGCTACTGAGAGAGTTCCTCCTACAGAATTCCCCTTCATGCAAATTATCTTGTCATGTATCTTTTATATATTATACATCTCATGTGTTGTCTGTATTCTTGTAATTTAATTGTATTCTGTAGTTATATCAATTGTTGTAAGAAGTTGAATGTATGAAATATTTGTATGGAGAGGAATTTAACATCAATGAACTTAACTGAACTGAGGGTACTGTTCAATTCATTTTTGTTATTTGTGGGCATTTTCATGTCGTATCTCATTTGTGACAGGCTCTGATGCTTTCAAATCATCAAGTACTCGCATTTCTATTATAAGAAACCTCTTATAATAAGAAACTGCATGCTCAACTTTTGCAAACAGAAGAAACCTTGCTACCTGGATTAAAGGAGTAAAGAAATTTGTGCAACTTTGCAGCTTTAATTTTCTCTGGACATGCAAAAATGAGCCAGGTCATAAAGAACTAACCCCTCCCGGAGGGGGGTACAGTTGCAGTGTCAAGAAAACATGAACATCTTGAGGACATGCCAAAAGATGGTATCATCGAGAAACAGTGAAAAACTGAGCAATATTGACACTTTATTTTTCTAGCAATGCCAATTTATTCACTCCAAAAGTTAGAAAGGTTTTTAACTTAAGAAAGAGCTATAGTCTGGAACTTTTTTGGACTTGACTTTATATTTAGAGGTAATTATCAATCATGCAAATAATGGTCCTCGCTAGTGACTGTAGAGCGATTTATAAGCGATTTATAAAAAGTTTCATGCAAAAAGCCTTTAAAACAAGCCTCTAAAATCCTTGATGACACATTTGCTAAAATCACAGGCTTCAAAATCAAGCTCGATATGTAAATGAATAGGGTTCCACATAATTTCACACACTTTGGACTATCATACAGCCTTTTCTATCTATTTTTTGCTCTCACGAGGGTTGATTGCTTACAACTTATGGGGCTCCGTAGACGCCAAACTATAAACAAATCTGTAAACACCGCACGTATCCATTGTTTTCTGCAGTTTGTTTGGTTATCTTTGGATTTAGCTTTTACCTGTTCCTTGGTGCTCTTCAGAAACATAGAGTTTAAAAGTTTCTTAAATGTTTAGCCATCTTAGAACCAGTTTCTTATAAACTAGTTTCGCATATAAAACACACTTGCGTCTCAAACATTTCTTTTGTTTAGCAAGAGAAAATGTCACCCTTTGTTTGACTGACATTGTCTTTGAGTTAGCCAATCAAATCAGTTCAGAATTAGGCGCGAGTACGCGAATGACATTTCTCATGTTGTGGTAATTAAGTCATATCATATATTGCACACATCCTTATTCCCAGATTAAAGACTGCATGAAATCTACACCCCTACTTCCTGGAAAGTATATTGTTACAATCTTTGATAAATCTTGTGAATATTTGCAGAAAACAAAATTTTCTTCGAACATTGATAGTAAAATTTGTTGGGGAGGAAACGTATGTGCAGTAGGCTATGTGTCCCCCCGTGCAGTAGGTTAATTCTCGTGTGCAGTAGCGTTTTGGGTTGGGACTCTGACGGGCGCATGAGCATTAACCTACTGCACGGGGTGACACATAGGTTTCCTCGAACAACCCTTATCTCATCTCATCTCCCTTACAAAAATGGTGGTAAGGGAATGGAATATCAAAACATGATTAAAACCATAAATGGATAAAGCATGTGATTCTACGTGCATCCTATTAGGTGGGCCTCCATTTAATTAATATCGCTGTATGCTAAAGTCTTCGCACTTCCTTAATCTCGGCACTCAGCTGAGAAGGAATTTGTTTATTTCTGAATATTTATCTTGTGAAAACTTTGGTTGAAAAGTATTAAGCCCTTGAGCACTAGTTGTTGCCCGGTAAGCCTGTTTTCCTGAAGGCAAATATGTTTTCACCAACCAAATTTTCGAGCCTGATTGCTTGTGATCTATTCCTATTTCTTGCTCGTGTTTGCTCGCCTTTGTTTAAATTTTTTGCGGCGAAAAGGCTCACTTCACCGAAACTTTCTGGTTAACATTGCCAGTCTATTGTTTTTGCTGTTGGCATATGCAGTCACAGTACGAAAGTTCCATTCCCAGATTCTAATAGAGTCTTGGATTCATGAATGGAATTTTCAAATTTGATACAACAACTTATGATCTAAGATCAGAGAAATGTTTACCTAGGACTCTAAAAACAGTATAAAACAGTACAGAAACAATAACCCATAGATGCAATCAAATATATGGAACAACATGGCTAGCAGTTTAGGAAAATTCGAAGAAAACTAAAACAGTTTTCTATTATCCCTTGCACTTGTAAGCTCTGTGCCCCTTTATTTGCAGAATATTGGTTGCATTGATTTACTACATTACATCTAGATTTACATATCTGTTTCTTCTTCGTTTTCACTTATGACTATGTTTTCACCATATCAGTGTTTGTTGGTATCAATTCAATTCACTTATACTCTTGCTCATAATATGTATGTAATCTGGAAAATAATCCATTTTTTACCCCCTTCACTTTCAGCACGACACGATGTTACAAAATATTTTGAAAATCTAAAATCTACCTGCAAAAGATATGGATATTGTGAACAGTACACAAGGATAAAGGTAACCTATGTTTGCGTTTGCTGTATGCAGCTTTATACACAATTCGATTGGCCAGTTCACAAAAACGCGTCTAACTTTCAGCCAATCAGGGTTTGGCGCCTATTCAGTTTACTTGAATCAGCAGGAGCCAACTGATGGTGCGAAATATCACAAAATAAATAATTCCACGCGATGAGACCTGTCTTGAAGCATCTTTATCACAAAGACACCGTCGATCAACAGTTTACAAGCAAGTTATCTTAGGAATGCGGTAGTGCCTTTCTGTGATCTCAACCCAATGCCTAAATTATGTCGGCAACTGTATTCTGTTGTCCTCTTGCTGCGGCCTTGCATTGCCCCTGCCCTCCTACGGCTAAGTAGTTTTACTGCAAGTTTTTCTTTTATAAGAAACTTGGTTATACCCATATAGTACCAAAAGTTTCTTAATATCAAATGAAAATGTCAGCTTCTTAGTACCAAACGTTTTCATAATTTGTCTCTTATTTTTGGATGTGTAGCCTCGACATGCAGCACTATTTTTTGCAAGAAAGAGAGTTTTTTGAACACAATAACATTAACAGTAACAAAAATAAGGCTCAACGACAATTTTTCCATGATTTTCTTGTATTTAAGGGCAAATTTCATTGAGCATTAACCTGAAATGAGGCTCGTAGATAGTTTTGCTATTTTCTGTTGTGTTATTTTCGGTAGGCTAGCCTAAGTCTCAGGCTACACAAGGTCATAGCCTCGTTAAATTTATTTTACAGGCGAATCATTTGGTTGTGAAAACATCTTTCGCAAACTTTCTTCATGAAATACTTATCAGAATGCGCAATAAATCATTATTCTGTAGACAAGACGCTGTTGAAATAATGGTTACGTTTTATAATCTAGGAGTCTGATTTAGGGAAGACTAAGACTTGCCCCAAGTCTATTTTTTAACGATTAGACTTATTACAGTTGACGAAATAGACTTGGGGCAAGTCTAAGGGAAGACAGACAGGCACGAACATTGCTTTGGGCAGCATTTCAAATTGAATGTCAGGTGAAAGATCCGAGAATAATTCACAACAATTGCTTTCCATGGGTGATTTTGTGTTATCGAAAACTCCACTTTATATCTCATTTGAGACAGGCGTTAACATCTCCTACGAAGCATCCTACAATCCTCGCCATACCGTAAGTGTTGAGAACGTTTGCACAGTCTCGAATTTTTTCATTTAGCGACCCTCTGCTCCCCCAGTTCAACGTTGTTTGTGAAGATAAGCTAAAATATGATACCTGCTATGACTACCAGATGGAGTACTGATCACAAAAAACCAACATTGAGATGGGGGGAGGGGGAAAATTGAACTTGTCTTGCTGACTGAATTTTGGTAGGGTTATGAGGAGGTCTATGAAATAGGAGAAAGTCGTGTTTTTCTCAACACATATGTCAAGGATTGTGTTTGTAGTCTAGTAGATAGAATCCTAGGGAAAACAACGAAACAATTTCAGTTGACACGAACCAAATAAGCATCTAATTAACAATGAAAGATATTGAATAAGATCTGAACTTACCCAAACACAAATCTATTATCAATACCAACACAAACAAAACGTTGTGAAATGCCATATTTCAAAAACACCAACTCCTATCACCACCAAAATCTTTCGAATGATACTTTTAGCTGAGGATTTATAATTCACAGCAAATATCAGCATGTGATCAATGAACTTTCAGCATGTCCTTCAACACAGTACGTACCACACCTGATACTTAAAAATTCCTCTCTCAATCTTTCCGTTCGCGTCCGCAGATGTGAAAATTTCTTCAAAGATGCAATTTAAACAATCTCCTGTTTCTGTTTGCTGATCACTTAATTTTGTCTTTCATTTATAATTCGCGTCTCGTAAACTCTTTGCTTGAATGTCTTAGCAGATTTTGCAATAGGAGCTGTCTTCAGCGCGAAGAATGCTGCAAAAACAAATATGATTATTGATCTTAATGACGAAGCCCCAATCCAGCACAGTCCAGCAGTGCACACCATATGGACGCACATCTGTAGTTGTTTAGATGTCCTTTTGCTGCTTCCTTTATTCTCAGTTGGCTCCAGGTTTTGTGAGGATAATTTGTACCATGTTCATGTAAATCACAGGATTACAATACTTGAAAGGCTGCTGAGAGCTTGCGGAGACAAACCTCCTGATAAAATGACGCGAATTTCCGAGCCTTTTTTCCTCCTGCTCTCTTCACGCCAGTTAACCAGATGTTGGTCACGCCTTCAAATTTTTAATGATTTTTCTCGCTAGAAATCTCGTTATAAGAAACCGTTTTTGAGAGACTCAACTCTCAGATCACCAACAAGAACAAGCTGAAAGGAAACTATCAGCCCTTGATAGAAATAGCTTGAAAGATAATGGTTCAAAGACAATGGGCCGTGACATGTGCCGAACCATATTTGGGTAACTGTTCTACTTTACGTCAGTTGGAAATAATGATTCTGATAGGGTAGGATTTGACTGCAAATGGCCTGAGTCAACTTTTCTTTGCTTGGATTCCCTTTAAGAAATTAAGAAAAAGTAGTGAAAACTTTCAATTTCAATGAAGGAAATAGCATGTTTTTGTTTATTTTCACTTGTTTCATGTGTTCTCCTCTCTTGTGATACTGTATTACTCGGAAGGTACTGTACTCGAGTACTGTCTGAACATAGCAAAGGCTCCAAAATGCTTTGATTTGAACATTGCACAGGTAGTAAAAATATATACTGTATTGTCATGTAGAAATTCTACCAGGGACGTAGGAAGCATCTCCAACTTGAGGGGGCACGACACTTCAAGGTTACTTTTTTCATTAAGCTAAAGGGGCACTTCCTGAAAATTAAAAGGGCACTTCTTTCTTTATTGCAAAATCTTGTGTCCGATGGGGATGTGCCCAATGTGCCTACCCTGGGAATTTTTAGGCTCTGGTACCAAGAGCGTAGGATCCTGGTAGGATCTGGTCTTCCTCCTTAAGAATTCCCCTTCATACAAATCCTCTAGTGTCATGTAACTTTCTTTGATTTATCTGTATTGTCTTATGTAGTTATTTAAATTGTTGTAAGTATGTTTAATTTTAGAGTGTTTGTATGTAGTGGAATTTGAAATGAATGAACTGAACTGAACTGAACTGAACTGAACTGAACTGAACTGAACTGAACTGAACTGAACTGAACTGAACTGAACTGAATCTGCAGGACAAATTTTCTCTGGAGTCGGTTGTGTAAACGTGTCAAAGGGGAATATTTTGTTAGATCGGGTTGTTGCTTGGTCCAATCTTGTATGTTTTGGAGTATACCTACTTTTCACCGATCCTAGATTCGGCTATCGTATCGTTTGGAGAGAGAAATCTCGGAGACGGGTGAAAAAGGTTTTTTTCGTGGGCTCACTTTCGTACAAAGTTAGATCAAGTACCCTCTCCCTGGGGACCTGAATGACCTAAACTTGCTCCAAGTATTTCTTTTTTCGTCAGTGATTCTTCGTTGGTGATTTATGAGGAAATGCGAAGGAACATGCGACGCCCGTCCGGCAGCTCTGTACCTTTCCTCCTCCGCAAAATAGTAGTCTGTGCGCAGGCTAGGCTGAAGGGTGATGAAACAGCTAGCCTCCTTTTCAGCAAAAATCAAGGCTTCTTTTCCCAAGATGGCTGCCGAATCTTTGAATCAACTTATTCTGGAAAAAGTCAATGAAAATGGATCCGTGGATACACTGAGGTTATCAGAAGAAATTAACAAAGACCATCAGTTGCTTGTGGGAGCTGTTAAGAGCCTGCAAACCCTTGGTAATGTAAGTATGTCTAAAAAGGGACCTTTCTTTTTCCGACGGGCCTAAATTTAGGAAAAGGCCCAAAATTTAATAACATGCCAATTTGACTCAATATGGCGTGCCGTTTGGGCTACCCTTAAACTGTTATAATTGCCGTTATAATAGCTGTATCACACTTTTCTCGAACATTTTTCATCTCTTTATGATGAAATGACATACTACTATCTGCAATAATGTGTGCTTATTTTGCTTATTTAGTGACGTTGTTATCACATGGAAAGATCTGGGAGATACTTTCTGCATGATGATGTCACCGTGCATAATTCGCTTAATAATATTTGAATACTTAATTTTGCAAGGACAAGAGCAAAAATAATGGAAAAAAGTAATACACCATTCATAGCAGTATAAAATTTTATTTTATCATACCAACCCCTGACTTTTCCTTTACAGCGTGGATGAAACATACACAATTGACATTATATTTTTCCTTTTTATCAGGTCATAAATGTGGAGCAGCGGCAACAGGACAGCCTTGTGCTTACACAGGAAGGAGAGATTATAGCCTCAAATGGAAGTTATGAGGCAACCTTGTACAGTTTGATCCCTGATGATGGCCTTTTGCAAGCTGAGATGAAGGTAAATTGCTGAGAATACTAAATACTACTACGTTTTTTAAAAAGAGCCCACTAAAAATAATAGTGCAGCCCTCCTTTTTAGTGCTGTCAACCATGTATTGAAGTATTGACGCAAGATGTTATCCAAAAAATGCAATAGTAATGGCTTTGCACACATTAGAAGAATCCTCATGACAGGAAACATGACAAGACCATGACAAGAATCCTCAAAAATTCTCCAGATTTTCCAAAAATTTTCAACAGAGGCCTTCCGTACATTAACATGGCCAGGAGACTCTTGAATTCTTTTAAAAATCCTTGAGTGGTAGGGAAGACTCAAATTCGAATTCATAAACATTTGAAAGTTTTGTGCTATAAATAGAATTACCAATCTCCATCATTCAAATAGACTAATGTTTTAAATTTTTTTCAATAGAAATTGTCACTCGGAGATAATTCAAAGATTGGCTTTAGCAAGGGGATGTCTGAAGGATGGCTAAGAATTGACAAGCAAGCACAGGGAGGACCAAGAATATACAAAAAGGTACCTGCATTATACAATTGTTTTTATACAAACATTTGTGGTAAGAAACGTGAAAAAATACCAGGTTGAGCTCTTATGTCTGTACTCTCAGACCATATGGCAACTAACTAGAAATATGTTCATTCATTTATTATATTATCATATGGGAACTACCTGGAACAAAACACAATTGCAAGCAGTATGAAAGATATCACGAAATATATCAAACTGAAATACACATTGTTAAAGATGATTGCAACTTTGCTTTCTTAATCTTGTCAACATTAAAGAAAGGTTAATGACGCTATTTATAGTGTAACCAACATTAGTAACCCTTGTTCAATTGCTTGAAAAGTTTCCATGCAATGCAAAAGCAATGCATCATAGAACTTTATTTCATATATTTTGGTAATAAGAGACTTGCGATTTTTTATTCAGGCACTCTTTGACTTTCTTTGGTTTTTCTACTACTGTCAGATTGAATCAAACAAGGTCTCAAGGTCTCAATCTCTATGCTGAAGACCAGTCATTGCCATTTTAAAAAGACCCATAGCTCTCAAATGCTAATTAGGAGCTGTCGACTGCTCTCGTGAACTGTTGAAGATAGTAAATTGGTTGCCTTGAAATGTCTTTCTCTTCTCTCTCTCTACTTATTTATTTAAGAATAGCTCACCTGAACATTAGAAGGAGAGCCATTTACAGAACATACCCATACCCGCGTATATGAACCTACAATTTTGCAAGTCAGCCTTACTAGGTTCTTATGTTTTGGGTATTTAGTGGGAAATGAGGCTGTTCAGGTTCTTAAATTGGTTCTTATTTTATTCATGGCTTTCAGGAATTTCTTTTCTTCAGATTCAAACTTCAGGCCTATTATTTACTGTCAGTTCACATTAGTTGAGTTTATGAGATATATTCCCCGACGACAGAAATTTGTGGAAGAATCAGAAATGTTGATATAATCCAGAGAAAATCTTTCAAAAGCTTTTCATCAGGCAATATAAACATTTTATATTCTTCCACAAAACTTCTGTTGTGAATAAGACCCCCCATGCTCTCTAAAAATAAGAACCTATTTCAGATTCCAGGCTGAATGGGTTCTTATATAATTGGGGTTTAATTGCAAAATTTCAACCTGTAGGTTCTTAATCCATTAGGCTCTTATACATGGGTTTTTACTGTACTGTTCCCCTGCAAAAATCACATGGCCAGACCTGTGGAAGCCTTTCATGTACAATTTCATACATAATGAGATTATTTATTTATAGCTCGTCCAAAAAAAGAACCATACAAATGAGGTTCAAGTTTTTAGGACACTAATATCAAACTTACACATGAATCAGAAAACACAACTCTTTGTTTCAATTCCATAGGTTGAATGCATTCAAGATCATGTAAAGGAACACTTGCTTCTAATAAAGGGTGGACAAATACAAGATGTTCCTGAGAAAAATGTAAATGAGTTAAAAAAGCGAAAATTGATTATTAAAGAGTAAGTGTTATCTTCCTGACTGTTACTTAAGCTAAATGATTATTCCATAATTATTATGTACATAAGTTTTTTAGTGTTACAGGGGGACTATACTTGTACCTGACTCTGGTATCTAGCAAATCTGATTTTAAGTAGCCACAGGACAAATTAGAAGCATGGCATTTCTATATTTCTATTTCAGGCTGCTCCTAAGGCACAGTTGAAACATCACTTTTACCATATCAAATTTTGTAGTTGCTGCTAAAAACTTTTAAGTGTTAATTAAATTCGACATGAAAACAATGTTTAAATCATCTGCCGTTTTGAATAGATAAAACGGCAGGAGTCCACCAGCTCTGTCATATCAAACGACAGAAAAACGAATTGACTTAAACATCATATTTCTGCCACCTTTAATTAATCAATTTTTTGGCCATGGTCTGCGGTTTTTACGTGTGATCAGCCATTGCGCCATTGAAAAATGACCATTTTAACCATTTTGATTTCAATTTGACACGGCAAAATAACGATGTTTAAATCAGAGTTTTATGTCTCGTTCAATTCCTACCCTGACCATCCCCCCCTGGGCAGCCCGGGGGTCAACAAAAATTCCTTGCTCAAATGCCCGGGGGCCGGGGAAAAATCGGTGGTCAAATGCCCGGGGGCCGGGCAATAAGAAAATGCCATTTTCCCAGTTACTGTATAAGCAAAAGCTCCTGTTCTAGTCAAATGCTACTCAAATGCCCGGGGGCTGGGGAAAAATCTAAGGTCAAATGCCCGGGGACCGGGAATATTTTTCGTGCAAATGCCCGGGGGTGTCCCGGGGGGATGGTCAGGGTAGGAATTGAACGAGACATTAGCCATACAGTTTGATTCGACACGGCAAACAAACGATGTTTAAACTAGGCCTAAGAATGATCAATATCAGTAAGTTATGGCAGCTACCTAGACTGATTATAATGTCATAGTTTATTGCTTTTGATATACCTGCCATGGAGATTCTCCGAATACCGCTCATAATCATACATCATATGGAAAATTGACCAACTCACAGCAGCAAGCAATGCACCACCTTAGCTTTGCTTTGAAAATCATAGTTGATTATACAATATTTAGCCAGCATTTGTTCTTGGCACATTGATCTACCAAAAGGCCAAAAGAGTAAAAGAATCATATTACAGTGAGATGTTTTCAAAATGAAATTCACCAAGCACCTAAATTAAGTCTACTCGATGGTGTGGTTAGGGGAGGTTATGAGGGGGCAAATATCCCCCCCCACACTTTCATAAATTTGGCTAAAATCGTAATTGAAAAATGTAATAAAAAGGTCATGGTGTACCTTTATGCCTCCCCCCACAAGTCTGAAAATTGTTTACTTTTACCCCTCCCCCACTATTTTTTGTCTGGCCCTGCCAGTGAATCTACTGCTAACTGTGACCTACTGACGTTGAGTTCCTTTATTTCTTCCTTTCTCTCATTTTCTCGTCCCTTCCTGTTTGTTGTCTTCCCTTCCTTTGTCCCATTGCTTTCCTGTCCCTCTCTTTTCTGCCTTAGGAATCTGAGAATTTTGGCTAACGTCCTGGTAGCGCTGCAGCTACCACACTATATCATCTTTAGATGCTTAATTAAATGCGCATTTTCCATTTTATTCTAGGATTAGAAAGGGGTATGTGATTACGAAAGGCGACGACTTTACTTTGTCTACATCAAAACTGGAAACTGATTTGACTCCTGAAATGATTTCAAGGTAGGTTGATAAGTACAATAATTCTTTAAAAAGGAAAATTAAGCCATAGTTGTATCATTTCTTGTTCTGGAGTTCCTGCAAAATATTTACTGCTTCGGGCTGTCATGCATGTACAATAGACCTTTCAGCTATTCTGTCCAGCCTTCCAGAAAAGGAAGGAATTCCTGCAGCAAAACTTCAAGGAGGACCTTTACAGAGCACAACACAGCAAACCAAAACTGCAAAGAGAGATATTATCTATCATCGTTCCTTAGGGTAAATTTTGAAATGTTTATGACCTCCATGTTTGAAGAAAAGAGTCCTATTCAACTGGGTCAGTTACAATGGGAAATTAATTTCATTAAACGAAACTTATCCATCTTGTATGAAGTGGACATCGAGTGCTTTTGCTCATTTCAAAAGACGAATACCGTATCAGCTCTATTTACCCCTTTCTATTAAAGGACAAGTCCGGGGTTGGTATGATTGATGATAAAATATAAGATAATACTGCTATGAATGATGTATGATACCTTTTTCCATTATTTTCCGCCTTCTCCTTGTGAAATTACGTATTCAAATATGCAATTTGAGCGAAATGACATCATATCGCGCTAATGAAAACGAGGCTGTACGATTGTTTTTCGCCTCTTAGTCGTTGCTAGCCTCTTTATCGTGTACTCATGCATTGAAAATGGCACGAGAACACGATAAAGAGGCTTGTTATGATAAAGAGACGAAAAAACAATAACATAGCCAGGTTTTTGTTTGCGAGATATGACGTCATTTCGCTTAAACTGCTTATTTAAGTACGTAATTTCACAAGGAGAAGGCGAAAAATATGGAAGAAAAGTATCATACATCATTCATAGCAGTATTAGCATAGGAATCTTTCGTCGTACATAGCCGTTTGCTCGTGGCCCATGGTCGAAACCGCCAAAGCCTCATTTTCACGGACCAATCAGACGGCTAAAAAGCGAAGGAGACAAAAGAAACCCGTGAAGATTTTCCTAAATTTTACCTACCTTCATAAAACGCAACCAGGACAAAAAACTGCTTGAGATTTCCCGAATTTGTTTAAAGCAATCTACTCTCCAGATGTTTGGGAGTACAAGTTTGGATGCCGGTTAAAATATCTTCAGGATTGGCGGAGTTATTGACTCTCCAATCGACAAAATCGGCGAAGGCTTGTCGAGACCTGTTTACGCCACTTCAAGTCAGGTGATAAAGCCTCTTGATAAAACCTCTTTTGAATTTTATAAGTTATTTCGCAACGAACAAACTTTTGCCATGAATGCAAAAAGTAGTACAATACAGAAACTTCCCTAGAGTATTGCCACATGACTTGAAATGCGCGAACAAGCCTTTGTAGACTTTTTCAATTCACATAGAAACCGTAGAGGCATTGAATCTTCAATAAAAGAAAATTTAGCGAAAGACAATAACAAGAACAATTGAAAACACAGATTGTGGCGTTTTCGGGTCGTTCTTACAACAATCACTATTGTTATTACTATTGTCTCCCGGCCAGAATCTCTATTGTTCAAGGTTCAGT
>REGL01000147.1:27660-37827 GCA_004194395.1 Aurelia aurita complex sp. Pacific
TACATCCGTCAACAATTTCAGTTCGATGTAAGATTCTCTTGTTTACTTAGGCCAAGAGCCTTTACAACAACTCCATTTTGTGTTGATTGAGGGTGTGATTTCACGAATAATTTATTCACCTTTGAAAGAAAAACATACAATTTAGGGTTTGTTGATTTAATAATTTGAAAAAGTAAAGGCTACGATACCAGCGTCGATTGTCCGATCCGAAGATGCTTGCGGTGACGAAAAAATGAATAAGGCAGAAACAACGCAATGCGACAAAACAAAAATGCTGATTTAGCCTCACTACACAAGGACCGTCAACATACGCTCATCTCATTGAAGTGAATTAATGTAGCTCGAAGAAACATTCATCTAAGTACTGATAGCTTGTTTTGCAGTGTAGCACTTCAGGAAAACCACTTTTTGCGGCGTTTTAGGGTCGGTGGTTTTGAGAAAGAATAGCAGGTGATTTAGGCCATGTCCGTTTCTAGAAGCGTATGTCCATGAGTCGTAGTTATAGCGTCCATCCGTCTATCAATAGCGATAACCTACGAACATACAGATAATCAGTCTAGTGTTCATTGGCAATTCCAAACCTACCAAATTCTGCAAATGGTAGACTTCGCGGGACGGAAATATACTTCCCCAACAAACACAAAAAGCTTTAAAACCAGTACTCGTCACCAATATCAACAACTGAGAGAATGTCCCTTTGGCAAAACTTCTAATTTTCATACCTCGATATACAAATCTCTAAATTTCCCGCCATAGCATCCAGCTGCCTCTATTGTTGCTTTGTTCACTTCTTGCAGTGTACAATTTTTTCCATGTCCTTTACCATGATCGCCTCCACTCAAACCATCACCAACGTCAACAGAAACTTTCATTAAAAACAAAACAGCTACTACAAAATTAAGGAGCATGATTTGAATTCAACGAAGTTAAAACCGAGCGTATTCTACAGCCGATCAATTCTGATTGGGAATTTTTTGAAAATATGAGCGATTTTCGTTTACACACGTATTTAGGAATGCGTTACTTTTAATTGAAAAGTTTCTGTTGAGTAAATAGTCAATGTGAGTGATATATCTTTATCTAAATACTCTGTCAACAATTTCTGGAAATGTAGAAAACTGGAATTATGAATTACAGCTGCAGAATTTATATAAACATGAAGAGGGAGGGGTTTAGTTGCTTTGTGCTGCCATGAGTTTGCATTTGATCAGCGATACACGAGGTACCTGGGATGGTATCAATATTTATGCTATTTTGCGTGACTGTGTGAGTTGTCAGCTTTTACGATGAAATCTTTATATGGACACACTCGTTTCTCCTTCGCAGCGTCATCTTAAATGTTTACGCCCCCGCAGGAGTAATTATATTCTTTTAATGCTGATTGTCCACGGGATAGACTTGGAGCAAGTCTGGTACAGGCAAGGAGTGAAACTACGGCATGCAATCAATGAACCGGGTGAGTCAATAAAATGGCCCAGCGTTTGAAGAAATGCTGCTCCCTAAATATCAAAGCAATAATATTGAAAACTGTCTTGCTTTATTCCCGATATGTCCAATTAGGCTCAGTAATTTACCCGGCTTTAATCGGCCATTCCTTCCTGTCGATATGGGAGATTTTCTGCAGAAAGCCCTTTTCGAAAACCTGCAAAAACGAATGAAAACGGCAAGTAATATTTAACTTTGTTTTCCTTGCTAGTAGTTATGACACTTACATGCATTTATTTTGTCCTCTTAGGAGAATGGAACCCCCTTGAATAAGTTATTCAAACCCAGGAGAAGACTGTTTCATTCCCACAAGAGGATAGCACGTGCTAAAGCGTTCTCAAGTCACTGCTGTGAGGTAAACACATCAGGGAAACTTGCTCATGATTTTAGCACGTTTTTAAAGGTTTCTCGAAGGGACATTTTTCAGAAAATCCCTTGTAAAACCTTGACGGAGCGACTGATTTCAGCCAGGAAAAATTCTAAAAGTTATTGAACATGTTAGCTATTCAATTAGATATTTCAAAATATCATTGCTTATATATTCAGGGCGCAGTAGCCTTTCGAATGCCGGACCTTTATTGATTCACCCGATAAATCCACATCGCAGTAACAAGGGCAAATTTTGTGATACAATATACAATAGCAATAATTGCGTTTGATTGACACCTCAATTCAACGCGATTAGCGACTGCAGACAAAGGGAATTCTCTCAACCATAAATTCAAAACAAAAAAGCCGCAAAAGTTTTTCTGAAACCCAAGTAGCTAGCGCGCTCGTTGTGCATTCCAGAAACTGTTTTCAAGAGCAAATATGAGCATATATCGACAGAAGAAGGATAAATCTACACATCTACCTCGGGAATTTTATTTCTTTGGTTCAGAAGCCGATTGGGAGGCGATTCAATTCTCTTACTTTTTTGGGTGTAATAAAAGCACTGCTCAGCTTCTGAACCAAAGAAATAAAATGCCCGAGGTAGATGTGTAGATATATCCTTCTTCTTTCGAGCTATGCTCATATTTGCTCTTGAAACAATTCGCGAATGCACAACGAGCGAGCTAGCAACCTGGGTTTCAGAGAAACTTTTGCGGCTTTGTTTGTTTTGAATTACTGGTTGAGAGAATTTCCTTTGTCTACGATCGCTAATCGCTTTGAATTGCAGTGTCAATCAAACCCAACTCGTGCTATTGTCTTATAAAATCTGTCCTTGTCGGTGTCAATCAAATGCCACTCATGCTATTGTCTTACCAAACCTTTCCTTGTTCATCGAAGTAGTTAAACTGATAGAACAGTCCAACAAAGCAAATCCCCGGAGGGGGGGGCATTCATATATTTTTTCGTATGGGGACGTGCCGCTGAGCAGGGTATCATTTTCAGGATTCCTACTCTGGGACAAGGTATCATTTAGTAAAGTCGGCTCCATGACAGGGTCCATATTATTTATAATTGACTCAGTAACGTCGTTGTAAGCCATTTGAACTCCGCGATACTTAAGTTTTGATGCAACATTTCCGCATTTTCTGATAGATTTCTTACAAATTTTCTGGCAGCGCACAATTTTGTTCGAAGGAACTCAAGGACAGGGTATTGTTTTAGAAAATTGGCCTTTTCATGGAAGGGTGGAGACTTGTTTTTCTCTGCATGAAAAATGGTGACAGTTGGTAGGAAAGGCGAGCAAAAGAACATCGCAACTCCATCAAAATAAGATCAAATGGTCAGAAATCATGCTGTATACATTTTTTTACATCTATACTTCTCTGGATTAATAGAAATTTTCACTATGTCAAATAAGAAAATCTATGAAATCAAGAGAATAAGAGATAGGAACTATGAAAACAAATCGTAATATACAATGAAGTGTTAAAGACGCTGTGATCCCCATGATCCTTTGCAAACGCGCGAACCGTCAAAACAACGTTTAGTGGTTTAATAAACAACATATTTTGAACGAAAATCATGGGAACACCAATAGCTACAAGAAATAAAGTTATCCTAAAACATTTGCAGGACTTTCTGTTTTGGATCGAAATAGATGGTATAACAACGTTCATCTGAAGGTTGAACGGATAATACACCCTTTCAATGCTCAGCAAAAATCAATTTCATACACTGTCAACCTCGTCCCCAGGGCCTTTTGTCATAACGAGGTTGATACACTGTGAGATCGCAAAGCACCATGGAGAGCAGCGGGTCGTTAATCTGATGCTAAAAAATTATACAACAAACTGGTGAGCAACAGGCCTGTATCTTGGACTGATGGACTGCAGGGCACTAAACTAGAAATTTTGCAAAATTCGTCCAGGTACAGTAAAAGTCGAAATGTTTCGAAAGGCGAAGCTTTGGCTGAAAATCCTCGGTCAAAAATGTTTCGAACACTTTTTGAAATCGGGAATTATCTCATTTCTTACGATTTGTTGGTCAAATTTTTAGCTTGAAATACGCTATATTTGCATAGAACTAACTAACAGAGGCTGAGTGGCAATAATCGCTCATCAAAACAAGACTTACACCAAACCAAGACCGCTCGTATTGGTTAGTAGTAGTAGTTACTAGTTAGAACTAACCTAAATTGAACCAAAGATGGGCACTGAGAGCTTCAAATCAAAGTAACCTTTCTTTCGTTTGGTTTAATGGTTTAAAAGAAATTTCAAGTATTTGGTTATAAGTTTTCATTGGCAATCTTTCATATTTTAATTATTTTCAGAATTACAATGTCTCCTACATTCTCTTTTTATAAGAATACTATAAATTTTGTCCAGCCTCGATATTCTTAACAAATTTTCGTTTAAGTTTGTCAATATATTCTTAAAGTAGTTTTATTCTTTTTCAAATCTGTTATGGCTTCATGTTATGAACATCGCAAAACAGGCAAATGCTGAAAAATGAGACACAAATATGCGAGCTGTTTTCTCGTCACATTTGAAATGGAATATTTCTTTCATGGGCTACTGTGAAGATGTAAATCTTGATGCACTCAAATCATGACAGTATAGTGACACTGTTACCATATATACATGTACTGGGAGGGGGGCTGAAAATATTTTCTACAATGTTGGAGCGGGCACCAACAATTTCAAGACAATCAGACAGGGGTTACGAAAATTCCATCAAATATTTGAAAATGTCTTCCATCCCCTCCCCAGCAGGAATGAATGACCCATCCCTTAATCATGCAATGTTTAAAAAAATTTGAATTCTATGCGATTAACCGAGCTCCTGTTTTGTTAGACAGTTGAAATTTCTCTTTCAGTCATGTCATCAACCTAACTACCAAGAAAAGCAAAAGCAAAAACTACATACAAAATTCCAAACTTTCCCTCAACTAACTAACCGAACAACTAAAACATAAATTCAACTAAAAAATTACTACCAATGGATCTAATTATTGAAAACTTAACATAACTCAGTATCAACTTAAAATTAAAAATTTGTACAATCTTTTTTTGCACTGTTTAGTTCATCTAAATGTGCTGATATCTAGAAATTCTGGACAAAAAAATTCTGTTGGTACCCAAAGAAAGCAATTATCTTGTTCCTTGTCTAAATCTGTATATACACTACATTTGACATCAGGCAAATTGCAGGCTACAAGCTAACATTTGACTGCAGATAAGTTTGCCGTAAAAGGGGCAAAATGGGGCCACAGCTACGTTGCTTGGGGGCATCATGACTTGACATATTTATGGGATTATGATCTGTTTACTCAGAGCAAACTAGCAACTGGGATCCTATACAATAATACTCAATATGAATCTATATCTAATCATTTCTGGGAACTTTACTCTTTGCTGAAAGTTTTAGTAAGTCATGAGGAAAACTGGACTAAAAACTTTAGTGAATATCAATCTTGAGAAAACATAGTAGTTGATTTGACTTTGTCTCATATTTGAACTGAAATATGGGCTTGGTTTCGTCCCAAGAATACACACCAATAAAAGGGCACCCTCACAACTGCCCTCAAATAATCTTAAGTACCAATGATAACTCACAGTCAATAGTTTCAAGTGGATTGTCTCGAGACCCAAAATAAAACCAAAAAAAGATGACCAACAGCAATTTCTACCTAATGCTATTATTGTCCTGCAAGATATGTTCTTTCTCCTTTTTATTTACAATATAAACACATAAAAGTGATCAGTCATATAAATTTGACTGAAATAAATCAAACTACTTAGCTTTGTGTTCATCTTCAATGCAGCAAATTTCTTTTGCCAAAGGGGAAGATGAAATAAGGTGCTTCTCACAATGTACACTAAGCCACAGACTCTGTATAGTTGGCTGATCCAAGAACAATTTCTAACTTCTGTCTGATGAGAAAATGTAAAGTGTTTTCAGAAATGAGCGAATTGATATGTCAAGAGTACATTATAAGCCAAGAAATTTGGACGGTAATATTTTCGGACGAATAGTCATGTGTCCAAAAATGTCAACAGTCAAAATGTTCTGTAGTCCGAAATATTCAGCGTCCGAAATTTTTTGCGGCATGGAAAAATCACAGCAAAATGTTTCCACTGTTTGAAAACGTAAAGTTGTGGTGAGAGTGTTCATTAGTGAATGATATAATATCATCTTGATAATATGAATAATATAATCTTAGCAATCATTCTCATCATCTTGAGCAATAACCATTTGTGGAAATTTCTCACAAAGCATCCCTAAAATGAAGAACTGTAACTGTATCTATAAATGTAGGACATTTTGGGTATGAAACAAGCAAATATACACTGAAAATTGATAGCTATTTTAGTCATCAAAAATTTCTGTAAAAAGTCTGAAATTACATGAATAAACGTCCAAAAAATTTTTTTCCGAAAACATTTTGTCAAAAATTTATTCTTCCCAAATGTTTGGCTTTTAACGTGTGTGTTACTGACCTTTTGCACCATGACAAGAATTCTTCACATTATGATAAGAATTTTTGAGCCATATGAAAGAATGTAAATTTTTCAGAACAACAGTTCTTGGGCATGAAAACGATGCTTAAGAATTCCAAAGAATTCTTGAGAAATGCCTGTTTCTTAAGAATCCTTGTTCGAAAATTTGCGCAGTCTTTTAATTTCTGGTGAATTTTTATCAGAAAGTGAAGAATTCTTGTCATGGAAGACTTAAAATCTTTTTAAAAGAATTCACAAGAAACTAAAGAGAATCCTTTGACAGGAAATCTATGTTAATGTGCATAAGCCAATACTGTGCGCTGGCAAATATTTTAAAGAAAACAATGTAAAAATCTTTGAATAAGATTCCTTCAGAAATTAAAATTTTCCTCAGGAATCCATCTTGTGAAGAGTTTAGTTGGGGGAGGAACTTTTCTATCAAATAAAAAAAGCTCTCTGATAAGAACTTCAACTCACCATTCTACAATTCAGGAACACAAGCTTGCAAGTTTTTCATCAAAAACAGAAATAGATTCTGAGCTTCCTTTCTCAATTGGGGTTGGGGGCTGTGTGCTTCGATTACACATTTGACATGATGGTCTTAACCATTTGGGGTCAACTAATACTTCCCCATTTGGACCTCTGAAAATAGTCCCACAGCAAATCTCTTCTTGTCTCCATTTAGAAAGATCAATGAAAGGTAATTTGTTAGCGTTTGCTTGTGGAGATGTGAGAGCTGGAAATAAAAATGCAGTTTGTGTTGCTATTGTAGCGGTTTCTTTTATATGTGTATCTTCTATTCCATCTTCAGGCTTTGCGGGGCTGAAACAAGGGGTGTCAAATGCAAGGGGTGGGTCATCAGCAATCTCCATGTCATTATCTGATTCGTCATCATTGTCATCATTATCGTCCTCAGAGAGAGCATCTTCAATTATTGGCACAACTGATTCTATGGTAAAGAAAAATTTGCACAAATTGAATAAAAAATATAATTGCTATTTGCTAAATATCCATAAATGCCTTGGCTGAATAACATTTTTGCAGTTTTTATTGGCTTTTACCACATGATCTTGAGCACTTAAACAACTTCCAGTGATTCTCAAAGATTCCCTAAGATGGTTTTTCTCTGATGCAACAAATGGTTACCGGAAATACTAGAGTCTCTTTAGCTGCTGAAGGAACTTTTTATAGGAGGTGTTGTGGTGCAGTTGTGTAATCCTCTGACTTTGCAGCCAGAACAGTAAGGCGGAGTGGGTTTGATACCCGGTAGGACCCCACCACTTGAGCGTCATGACAAGGGGTCGCGGACTCGACTGGTCTGCTCTATTTCTGCGATCCCAGCGCTTGGCAGCAAAACGCAACTTCACCTTCACCTTCACATAAAAATAATTCAAGTATCTTGCTGCCATAATATTTCAAACCGTTCAAAACCGAGGGACTTTCTTGAGTCACATGTTACAGTACAAGAATTGTGTCAAGAATTCTTAAGAATTCTTTAAAGAGTAAAAGGCTTGTACCATGCAATTGTAAGGAATGCTAAGTTTAGTAATTAACTATTTCAGGTACTTACCTTTTTCATTATTCTTCAAGGTATCATCGTTCTGGTTATTGTCTATATGTTCTTGTGCAATCTTCTTTTCATTATTATTTTCTACTTCTGTGCTTGACATAGACTCTGATGACCGACTCGAACGTTTCGTCCGCCTTGGCACTGCTTTTCTTTTGCTGTCTACAACCTATAATATAAAATAATACATTCAAGTTGCATAGGGCTCAAATCTTTCAAATATTTAAAAAGGTCGGTGTAAAATTCTATTGCAGTTTTCTTTAAATTGGATAGCTGGAAAGGAACTTATGGTACTTTACTGTAAATCTGCCGTGGAAATTTTGTGATATTTTGATTTTAATAAAAATGCAGCAATTGAATTAATTTTGAAAAATTTAGGGAAAATTTGGAGAGAAAAATTTAAATCATCGTAAATCCTAAACTAATGGAGGAAACATTCTAAAACCTTCAAGAAAACCATGGTTTATGAAGGTCTACAATAAGGTGGCAAGCAGAAATGTGTAGCTTTTCTAGTTTAGGATTTAAAAATTTGATGACGTCATAGCCTCAAATTTAATAAATGCCGCCATATTGAAACAAATCAAGATCTCAATAAATTGCCGCGGCAGATTTACAGCAAAAAGCCCTAAATTCCTTCGAAGTCATTTCTTTCAAAGAAAACTGCAATAGAATTTTACACCGACCTTTTAAAAGATTTGAGCCCTATGTTCATTCAAGTAGGGTCTCAAAATCGATCAGATAAGGAAATGGAATGACTTTGTCGGATTGAATAATTTGGAACAATTGCAGATGTCTCCATCGTTCATTCCCAGGCTAGAGAGTTTGTATTTTGCGTATGCAATTTGAGATGGCCTAAGCATGATTTTTATGAACATTGTGTAGTTTCCACCATTGAGAACAATAAGTTAAAACATAACAGATCTTTCGTTTGTAGGCAACTGTATAGCTGTATGGCTCAGGTACAAAACGTGCAAATTCCTGCATGCACAATATGTTGTGAATGCTGTACAAATTTTCAAGTCTGGGTTCATTTTGGATTGAAGTAAATATCTAATGAAAACAAGGCTGCCCCCCCCCCAGCCACACCACCCTCTTGGTAGCTTTAATATTAGATATTTTTGATACAAATTTTGAGCAACTGTTTTGGCAGTTAGTGTTTTCCAAACCTTATATTGCTATAAAAGAATCTGACCACATTTCTCAGCCATTTTCTGTGTGGCGGTCAAAGAAAACTTTGTTGCGTCTTTATTTTTCATTAATAATAAAGTTGGCAATTCAAGAAGCAACAGATTAGCCTCCATCTATCAGCCGGTAAAAGTTGGTCAATTTTCAAGGCTGCACAGATGTTTTATAAAATACCAAGATTGTTCAGTCTGGCAATCCAACTGTGGGACCTTTCTCCTTCTTTTTATCTGAATTTCAATTGCAAAAATCTGACAAGAACTTCCAATAAATTCTTATTGATTCTTTATCATTCTTGCTTCGTGGAACTTGCAACGTTTCATTGGAATCTAGGCTTGTCCGTTGCGCATAATTTTTCTACTTGTTTTCTTTGGCAAAAAGGAATCGCCATATTGATTGTGACCCTAATTTGTTTAGGCCCTCTTTCATTAGCGGGACCCACATCAAATTAGGCCCTATTCACTCCAGTTAACCGATACCAAAATTCATAGAAAATTAACCGGCATTAACCTCACTAAAATCAGCTTTATTTCTAGCCGATGTTGACATTCTTGTCCATCTTCTTGCTATAGCATTACAATCGATACAAAGATCGCCATTTCTTTCTCTCCTCAACTTGAAGCATTCCAAAAAGACCCGCTTTGAAATCTTGTCTGACTTTACTACAGCTTTGGTTGAATCAGCTATTCCACAAATACAGCAGCAACTTTCACTGGAGCTTTGCCTTCTTGTTGACGGCATTTTGTTGTTGTTTATGTAGGTATTTCGTTGTTAATTATGAAAATTAATAAGATAAACAAGTGAGGTATCTTTGAGTGAGCGACTTTCAACATGAAGATCAACTAATGTCATAGTTGCTGAATTAGATCATTTGTTATATGTCATGCTTGAAGAGCCAGCTCCTTCGCAGAGCCAGGGGAACACCTTTTATTTCTATGGGGAACACCCATCACCATCATATCTATGAACAGAGCAACTCTTCACCAGCGAGTCTTTCACATAAGTTCAACTGCATTGCTCGGACAATGTCTTCTGTAACAAGGGGTGCAGCTCAAGTTGTTG
>REGL01000147.1:38037-77549 GCA_004194395.1 Aurelia aurita complex sp. Pacific
TTATGAAAATTAATAAGATAAACAAGTGAGGTATCTTTGAGTGAGCGACTTTCAACATGAAGATCAACTAATGTCATAGTTGCTGAATTAGATCATTTGTTATATGTCATGCTTGAAGAGCCAGCTCCTTCGCAGAGCCAGGGGAACACCTTTTATTTCTATGGGGAACACCCATCACCATCATATCTATGAACAGAGCAACTCTTCACCAGCGAGTCTTTCACATAAGTTCAAATGCTTTGCTTGGACAATGTCTTCTGAAAAAAGGGGTGCAGCTAAAGTTGTTGCACAGGGTTTTCGTTGTAAAACTTTCTATCAATATAGATTTTGTCTATATGATGAATATGATCAAATAATTGATAAATGTTACTATGCAAGGTTCTTACGCTGACGCTGATTAAACCGTGGGGTATACGCTGATTACAAAATCAGGAAACATTAAAAGATTTGCCATGTCAGCCTCCTTTTTTCCAACAAACATACAATTAAAACGATATATTAAATGAAAGCACAGGATTCGGGCTTTCAGAAAATCACTATCTCATCGATGCGAGACCTTTTACTCTAGAGAAAATCAGATATTTCGTCCGGTAGCCTTTTTGATACACCCTACCCTGTGGTGATAATCTGCTGCACTGGCATTGTGTGCATTACGAAGCATGACATCTGGTCAAAAAGTAGGGCTCAATGGGCTCTCCCCTTAAGTCGATCCCAGACCCCTTGGTCATATCATGAAAGCCAATATCCCATTGCAGAATTGTTGCTGCAAGCATATCGCTCTAAAATGTCGTACACTTTTCCTACAAATTCCTAAACATTCTTGAAGATCCTAAAGATATCGAAGAATCTCAAAAATCTCAAATATCCACCAAAATCTTCGAAATCCCAAGCAAGGTCCTAAGAATCTTCGTATATCTGACCAAAATCCTCGAAGTCTCACCCAACAACTGGCACAAATCCAACAAATCTTCAAAAATCCTGAAATCTTATGAAATCTTGAAAATCTTGAAAGATGTCGATTATCTGTGAAAATCTCGAGAAAATCTAAAGATTTCAAAAACCCTTAGAAATCTTACAAAGTCTTTCAAAATCTCAGAAAATCTCAAAGATCTTTTAAGAATCTTGGAGATCTTTAAAATCTCAAAATCTCGCAAGCGCTATCTATGGAGTTTCGCCCGTCGGGTAAATTCTTCAAAAAGAATTGCACTTTTGGACCATCTTGCAATCTTTTTCGATGACTGCTTGGTGTAATTTTGTAAATTTGGGAATAAGGTGCATATTATCAAATGCAGCATTAGCTAAATCACATCACACCAACGTCACTCTTGGGTATAATTTGACAACAGAAAGCTTACTTGTACATTTGTGAAGACATTGATTGATAAGGTGTTTTGGTTTTACTCTCTTGACACACCGACATGAAGCAAGCAAATTAAAATTGAGTCTTGGGGGAGAAATTGATGTGACGAGNCCAAGCAAGGTCCTAAGAATCTTCGTATATCTGACCAAAATCCTCGAAGTCTCACCCAACAACTGGCACAAATCCAACAAATCTTCAAAAATCCTGAAATCTTATGAAATCTTGAAAATCTTGAAAGATGTCGATTATCTGTGAAAATCTCGAGAAAATCTAAAGATTTCAAAAACCCTTAGAAATCTTACAAAGTCTTTCAAAATCTCAGAAAATCTCAAAGATCTTTTAAGAATCTTGGAGATCTTTAAAATCTCAAAATCTCGTAAGCGCTATCTATGGAGTTTTGCCCGTTGGGTAAATTCTTCAAAAAGAATTGCACTTTTGGACCATCTTGCAATCTTTTCGATGATTGCTTGGTGTAATTTTGTAAATTTGGGAATAAGGTGCATATTATCAAATGCAGCATTAGCTAAATCACATCACACCAACGTCACTCTTGGGTATAATTTGATAAAAGAAAGCTTTACTTGTACATTTGTGCAGTGTTTTGTTCTTACTCTCTTGACACACCGACATGAAGCAAGCAAATTAAAATTGAGTCTTGGGGGAGAAATTGATGTGACGAGGCAAATTTGATGTACGTAAATCCGTCTGGTGTGCTTTTCGTGATTCTTCGAGAAAGGTTTTACAGAGAGAAAGCTGATTGAGGTGTCAAGGTGTTGGCACAACAGAAAGTTCGAGAACAGAACCATTAAAAGTTTGAGCAATAATTCAGTTGGATATGTTTTCAGGCTGAGTTGTTAAAATTTGGTCATTGTTTTGGTCGCCTGGCTTCTGGTTTATTTTCTTTCTATATTCCATATTCCAAAGAAGATTGGAAGCTAATGGCTGCTACGTATGAAAGTTACGAAAGAACTCGCTTGTGAAGCTGCTTTGCCGAAGTTTAATGGTTTTTATTGAATCGTCGTTCTTATACAATAGTCCACCTTGTGCCTTCTCGATCATTCAAGATCCCTTCTTGTCAGATGAAGTCAAGGACTTCTTTTCTGTAGATTTTCTAAACCACGCCCTGGCAGTACGGCTGAATAGGCTGAGTAGTCATCCAAGAAGCAAAGCCCACGCCACTGACCTAGTGATTTGAAAATGTTGCTGCAAGCTGAGAGAAAATTGAAATTGTTTATATCAAGACTTTAAAACATGACAGAGACAATCACAAAGGATTTGCTCCGATGTTTCTATGGTTAAACTTCGAGGAGAAAGTAATTGATGTATATAAATGCATGAATGCGTGAAACGCCTACATGTAAAACGCAATACACTTACAATAAAAAGAGCTTTGCTTGTAAAATCAACATGATTGCAGTTTATAAATCGATGAAGGTCACAGAACGGCACAGAAATTATTTCTACTGATGTCATGGCTTTGCAGATCGATTCTACTTGAAAGCTGAGCTTTTTTAGACTTGTCCGAATATCAAGACATTATTGGACTTATTATTAAATTGTCAGATTTCACGAAGGTTCATATATTTTGCAATACCAAATGCTGTCGTGATTCGAGAGGGGGGGTGATTAGGCTGTTTTGAGTCACAGGGCTAAGGTACTGGACATATCTTTGCTTGAAAGTGTAAACCTACTGCGTACTGAAATTTTGAAAAGAAAGTTGTGGAACAAGAAGTCCTCGAGCAATTGTGACGCCTATCTTGGATTCTTTTAGTCCTCGAGCAATTGTGACGCCTATTTTGACGTTTTGGTCGCACTTCAAAAATCACATCTAGAGAGACGGATGAATATGAATTCGAAATTGAACGAACGTTTAGCTCTGCGCAGATTATACTATTCACATCCCTTAGCAGTAAATCCAGATTTCATAATACGAAATATCTCAGAAATGGAACCATCATTAAGATTTAAGAAGAAAGGAAGACAAGATGAAAATGCATCGTTGCTGGATAGACCAAGGGCATCTACAGTAAGGTCTTATGACTTGGGAGCAAGCACTCGTTCTAAGAGCATGGAAAACAGTCCTGTTACGTCAAAACGTCATGGAAATGCTACGTCTAGACAACAAGTGGCAAAGCAAGCCTTCCAAGAGAAGATACTAGATTGGGGTTAACCTCCGCACCCCCTACGCTTCGTGATAAAAGTTGGAATGAAATTATGGACCAGAGAACAAGGCTCAAGTCTCTATCGGGTTCCGGAGAGCTACAAAACCGTAAACGGGGTAACAAGATAGGCCCCCTAAAATCAAGTGACGGGCTCAAAAATTTTGATGAAGACAGTGATTTGAGTAATTGGGGCCTGTATAGTGTTAGTGAAAACTTGATGCATGGTCTTTCAATCAGTGAAGCGAGAAGGCAAGAGAGCTCTAGTCTGCCGGAACTGAGCAAAACTAACGACAAGCTCGGCCGACGAAAAGAAGAACGCAGTACTCTAATGTTTGAAAGGTGGGGCCTCAGGAAAAGTACTCCACGTGGTTATCAGCGAGTTAGGCCAGATCGTGTTCGTAATATGACTGCCCCAGCTGGAGGTAAAGAGCGAATGACCCTCTGTGTGGAAAGTAAGTGTGTTTACGACTTCAGGCTGAAGAATGAGGAATCAAAGAGAAACGAAAATAAAACATGCGAAAACAACAATGAAATCTCGACTACTGATAAAAACAAAATTGCAGTCAAACAAGGAAAACTAACACGGCTAACGCCATCACCAACACTGAACGCAAAATTAGTCGAGAAAGATGATTCCAAGCAAGGGGGACTTTTAGCTCCACCAAAAAGACAGACTGACAAGAAAAGCAAGAAAGATTTGAAATTCAAAGTTGTTATCAACCCTCCTGACGAAGCTGACTACAGCGCATTTGATACCAAATCAGAAGTTGATGTGGAATGCTTGAGTGTTACTTCTGATGGTCCACAGTTTGACTTCGAAGCTCCTCCAAAGATGCCCGAATTTGATTCATTTCAGAATGCTGCAAAAAGTCGCCGAGACTCGAAGAGATCAGTCAATCTTGATGACATAGACGAGGGATCCATTGAAAATGAAGTGTTTGTAGACTAACAAGCAACAGTGAAAAATGAACGTTTATCAATTAAGTTCTACATTTGTTGCAACTTGCTTTCTTTAGTTGTCCAGCCTGTGTGGTTGCATTTTACCTCATCATACAGTAGTGTCCCGCATATAAGAAACACAAATTTAAGAAACACAGACCCTGATTTTCAAAATGATACCCCATTTTATAAGAAACTTGTTCAGGTCTGAAAAAAGGCTCGTTTCTTATTTAAAAACTATGGATTGAAACCTTGGAAATTTTCAGCTTTCCAGTTGTATTGAACTGTACCTATTCAAATGAAAAAAAATAACTTTGTATGCAAAATGCACCTTCCTGAAATAACGGTAGCATTTTCTGGAAGTGAAAATTTACAAATACAATTCAAAATAATAATCATTAATAGAGATCATGTCTGGTTCAACAGTATATGATCTTTGTATTAAGAAACTTTACCCTGATTTGCAAGTTTATCTCATTTTATAAGAAACGCATCAGACCTGAAATTGAAAAAGTTGTTTCTTATATGCGGGACACTACTGTATACATAGTCAAAAATTATGATTTCAAGTGTTTTTTGGATGGGTGGGTCTCCAATTCTGAAAACGGTAGACTTGGTAGACTCGGACTTTGTGTCAGATTGATTCTACGAAGTGAGCCCACAAGTTACAGCGTATGAGTGTAGAATTGATAAAGTAATTGTTATATACAACCTTCGTTTTCTTTGTTATTTTCATTATTCTCTCTGTTGTAATGTCTTCTCATCTCAACTGGGTCGACTGATGGGCCTAATACTTTTAGTGAAGATGAGAAGACATCACAACAGAAAGAAGAATGACGATAAGAAAGAAAACGAAGATTGTGTATAACAATTATTTTATCAATTCTACAATCATACGCTTGTGGTGAGTCATATAATATCATGTAATATCCACACTTTTTTAGGCCCTGGGAATTTTCTTCCTCAAATTAGGCTTATGATTTTGCGTAAAATATCATTTGCTTATTTAGGCCCAATCTTCAGGAATTTTCCCAGGCCTTCACAATCGGCGGCAAGACAATCTTCTGCTGCAGGATATGGAAAAACTGTGATTATGACGAATGGAAACGGCATTTTTTTAGTCATCTGCATTTGAACCTCGAAACCATCCCGGAGAAAGATACCTCTCAAAGATCTATGACGTCATAACTCGTAGGTGTTACAGAAATCGTGCAACATAGACATGCGCGTAGTTTAATAGCTGTTTCAAAGTGGCAAAATGTCATGGTTTGAGGACCTCCTTCTTTCGGTTGCATCATCGACTGTCAGCCATTGTTGCTCAGGCACAGAGAAACCAGACTTTCTATTGATTTTTAAATTTAAATATTTTGCTCTTTGGTAATTTATTTTGCCTTTGTATCAAGTCTTTTACCTCAAAAATGATCTGTTATTCTGTTGTGCTATTTGGATAACAAACAAAACTGGGACAAGTCTTTCCATTACGAACACAAATATAGCCGAGGCTCCGAAAAACAATAACAAACAGTGACTAACTAAAGATAGAGATAGAGATAGATAGAGATCAAAATGTTGTAAATAACGAAACGATACACATGCAAGCTGTGTTATTTCTGAGACTCGATTGTTGCTTTCCTCTTTGTAAAACTGTCTCTTGTCTTGTCATCTCTACAGTGTGAGATATTATTACTTTACTTCTTCATAAAGGATATTATAGTCTAGATGTCTTTGAACCTTTTTCGTCTTCAGTAATATTGTAATATCAAATGTTTTGAACATAATAGATTACTGTATATTTGACTATATTTCTATATGATGTTTCAAAATGCCAAGAAATATATCTGCAGCAGTATTAGAGACCGCATTGATAATTCATGCACTTACAAAATAAGAAACAAATGAAGAAAATTTTAGCACTAAAATGCGAAAATTTTCATGTTGAATTATGAAACCTATGGTATCATGACATGATTCAAGTTTCTTATCAAAATATGAGCAGTAAGTCTGGTCTCCCTGTGGCCTATGGGAGCAATTAAAATCAGCCACTGCGCAGGCCTCCGCAGTTACCACACCTATTTCCCCCATGACATTTATGAATGAACAATGAAGCATGACGTTTTGATTCCCGCGCACCGCGAAGAAGCCATCATAAATTTTATGTCCAGTGTGATGCGTGTTCGTCATCCAAGTAAGTAGCCGTTGTTTTGTACGTTTTAAACTTTGTTTCGTCTTGTATTTCGTCAAAAAGATTCGTTTAATCTATAATCATCACAAGCAATGGCTTTTCACGTTCAAAATGGCATGAACACAGACCATACGATGGCGAATCACGAAGATATGTCGCCCAAGATGTTTATAGGACAGGTTCCTCGCACTTGGGAAGAGAAAGACCTTCGGCCGATGTTGGAAGAACATGGTGAAGTATTCGATCTGCAGATACTCAGAGATAAATTTACAGGACAGCACAAGGGTAAGAAAACATTAGAGAATACTTTATATTTATTTGTTGTTTGTTATGGAACCTGTAGGCAAGGTTTTGCAAGATCAACCGGTGCATGGCTGCGTTCAAAACATGCGTGCGTTATTGGGTAGGCCCATATTTGGCGGCCTGATCGATAACAATAGGGTATAACTTTGGACAGTGCATTTGCGCCCCAAGAATACCAAGAGCCTGAGATCTTATTGCAGAAAGGCATAAATACACTTTAGCTAATAGCCTTGTACTAATTGCGGAATAACTGTCAAGCACATGTTATGGTTTTGAAGGGTTTTGAAATAGCCATTATTTGACACAATATATCATTGGTGATATTGGGCTACCTGGAGATACCTGTCAGTGTCATGTCAACCAACCTTTCAGACATGTGATAATATAATATGCGGCTCTCTGGGGGTTTCGGTGGCGATAGACAATGATCTTTGTGGAATTGTTTTAGTTTTAATCTTTTTTTAATGCATCTCCAGGGAAAATGGTATGAAGAATAGAAAATTTGAAAAAAGGAGGGTTTCTCTCTTTTGAAAATGGCCTCAGTTACTGTTGTGTTATGTGTTTATGTTATAAGAAACTAGGAATTTCAGCCAGTACTGACAGTTTCTTTGAATAATCAGATTTTCAATTCTCAGAGTTTCTTTTCAGTTTATCAAAGCCTCCCTAACAGCTTTCATGTGTGTCCTATGTAAGCACTCTAAAACAAAATTTTTTAAGTGTTTCCAATGTCTCTCAAGACAGTACTCAAAGCATTTCACTCCAAAAATTTGTGCACACATTTGTTAAAAATCCTTTTGCTTTAAAGAAAAAAATCCATCAAAAATCCTTTTGTTTTGAAAAAACCTTACACTTTTTCGAATGAGTGAAATGAAATGCCCTTAGTAAATATATGCCAAGGATTTCCTTTGTTAAATAGATATAGTTTCTGAAGTCATATTTTCCCAGTACTGAAGTTTCTTAATATTTTGGTAATCTGAGAGTTGAGTATCTTTTAATAACGGTTGCTTAGAAAAAACGTGTAATGCAGACCTTTTCATAATATTAGAAAATTCTAAATTTTATCTGGGAAACAGCTCAGTTTTGTTGGAAATTAATTGCTTTTCCTCCCCCTCATATATTTGAATATGTAGAAACCTCCTTTTAAAACATGCAAACACATCATTCTTTAAAAGTATTGAGAACTGTTAAATAATTCACATCATATTGATTTGACAGTTAAAATATTTGTGGAGGCAAGTGTTTGATGTTTTACCTAAAAAGGGATTTCAAGACAAGACGAATACTTTATGTTATGGGAAGAGTCTGATTTTCTTTCTTCTGTATAGAATATGGTTCAATGTGCAAGGGGATATTCACTCAGAAAATCTTTGTAGATTTAGCAGAAAATGTTTTTAGATTTAGCTTGTGTCGATACCATGTACCTCCGGTATAGTGTCAGTGATTGAAAAAAAGAAAATTTTGTGCACTTTTGTAAAAAATCCCAAACAATCTTCAAAATCCCGCAAAATCTAAAGAAAATCTTGAAACTTTGAAAAATCTTGGAAATCTGAAAAATCGAGGGAAAATCCAACAGAATCCCAGAAATCTCTCCTGAAAACTGATAAAAATTTCAAAATTAAAAGCACAGATTCAGGTGATAAAGATTTACAAAAAATCTTTTGAAAGTTTTTAATAGTCTCAAAATTATTAGAAATTTTGAATAATCTTGCAAAATCGCAGTGTGGGGATTGCTGAGAGGTAGCATGCTTGTCTACCAATCTGAAGGTTGGTGATTTGAGTCCCCGCCCTGTGAACCTGCTACAAAGTGGGAGGAGAGTCGCCAACTTTCTGTAATATCAGGCTAAAGGAATCACAAGGTGTGGTCACATCGAGAGGAAGGACCAGGAGGTTGCCTCAATAGGCTTAGCTTCTCAGCATCCTAGAACTACCTTCCGATGCTAGGTAGAAATATAGAGAAAAATCACAGACTGTTAAAAATCCCAAAAAAATTTAGAATTCTAAAGTAAAATGATCCCTAAAATTTTGCCCTAGAAATGATAAAGATTGTCAAAGAAATGTCATAAAATTCTTGAAATATCTCAAAATCCTTGTAAATCCCAAGAAAAATCTACAAAATCATTGAGTAATCCAAGAGATTTTAAAAACCTTAAAATCTTGCAAACCCACTTTGAAGTGACTGTTTGAAATCTGCTTACATCTCTGCAATATTGTTTCTCTGCCAAAAAGAAGGATTTTTCTTCCAAAATGCTTTCATTGTGGAAAATATACTGACAATTGTGGTGTGAACAGCCTAACTTAAGAACTGCAAAATCTCAATTTCAACAGAAATTCCATGACATGACCCATTCCCTTTCAAGTGCCGTTGTTACCCAGGGTCCTTCAGAAGCATGCTTCAATTTCAGATTGTCTGGAAATTGGATTTGGCCTAAGCAGAAATTATGGATCCACACTGCAGTACAGTCATGACCAAAAATTTAAGACCACATCTTTGTCAACAACGTTGCAAGGTGGAACCCTGCCGCTCTGCCTATTTTACTCTCTTGGAATTTGGTCAGGTCAACTTTCCATGTAGATTCTGAATTTTGATAAAGTCCACAGCTATGGCCATCAGTTTAAGACCAACCCTTAATTTTTGGTTTGAAGTAACACATCACACAGTTATTGGAATTAATTTTCAGGAATTATTTTATATTCAAATCATCGAAGATCACAGGCTCTTACCTTATAAGCACAGACATTTTTCACACTTTTCCAAGAGTGGTCTTAAACTTATGGCCATAGCTGTGGACTGAAGGCATTCCACTACTTTTTTCCTGGAAGAAATATTCTTCGTGAAGTTTGATATTTTGCAAACAAATCATAGAAATAAATTGTGCATAGATTGATGTAACATCCAGATGAGTAACACAATTTTTGGGTCACACCCCTTGTCAGCAGAACCACTATTAGTTCAGAGAATTTCAATATATTTTATTGTGAGGTTATAGCAAAATGCCACAGAAATTGAAAAAAAAAACAACATCAAAATTCGGAATCTACATGGAACGTTAACTTAAATGAACTCCAAGAGAGTAAAATAGGCAGCGCTGTAGGGTTCCATCTCGTCACGCCAAGAAACATTGTTGACAAAAATATGGTTTTAAATTTTGGCCACGACTGTAGTTGAACTGATAGCAAAGTCAAGAAAAGTCAAATCAATTTAAAGGGCACATGTCATGAACCTTATTGTTTCATGCAATACAATTCTCTCTATTGTTTATAGCAAAGCTCAGGATAGAGGCTACATTTTCATTGCAATAGAAATTCATGAAACAGAAAATAGAAAGTCATGAAACAATGGAATTCCACTCCAAATTTGTTTGTTGCATTTCGAGCGATAAATTAGTGAGCAATTTCAAATCTTATATAAAGAGGGCTCTGTTAGGAGTAGCTTTTTGCAAAATTGTTTGTGATTGAAGTTTTACAAAATTTAGAAAATTTTTCGATTTGGATGCGACGTGCCACATTTAACATGACTAGGACAATTTAGACATGTGTGGAGGCGTGTACATGTGATCACACGCCTCGTATTACAAAGACCAAAGACTGGTGGATTCATACTTTCCATTTCGGGCCAAATTTGATTTTCAGATAGTCTGAAATTGTAGCGTCTGCAAAGGACCCAGGTTGACAATGGCTCTTAGCAGAAGTTGTGGTACTGGTAGGGTACTTGCAACCCTTGGCCATGTAAATTATGTTTGGTCAGTTCATTCAGATAAATTAGAGAGAATCACTTTTGAAGATAAAATGCAATAACTCTTCGAAAAATGAGTTATTACAAGTGTGAATTGATGACAGGTGGTCAACACAAAATGTATGCACAGTCCAAACAAAGCCTTTTCAAACTAGAAAGCAAAGTGTCAAAGGAAAAGAAAGAAGATTTCTATAACATAATAAATCATTATTATCCTGTAATTTCAAGACAGGTGGACTTTAGTTTGGCTAATTACTTTTCATTTTTGCAGGGTGTGCATTTGTTACTTTTCACAACAAAGATTGTGCTTTGAATGCTCAGAAAAATTTGCATGAAAAAAAGATATTACCAGGGGTAAGTTTTCAAATGACTATATTTTTATGTCAGTTGTTGGTATATGCAGTCATAATTCTTTGATGTGCAGTTAAGCCCGAAATTATTCATACCTATGCCAAATTTGGAGTATTTTCAATCGTTATATTTGCTAACCAATTCACAAGATATTTTGTTCCTTGAAATGTCTCTTGTAGCACTTGTTTCAGCCTTTCATCACATTCTTACGAAACTTCAGCCACAGTAAAATTGGTCCTCAAATAGAACAATGCAAAATACTCAGAATTTGGCATAGGTATGAACAATTTTGGGCTTAACTGTATCTAAAAATGTCAGTGATAGATAAATATATCAGATTTTTGAAGGTAGAAATGATCCAGAACAACATGAAAGCCAAGACAATTACTTTCAAGTTTAAATGTTGCAACATGTTGATTACATACTGTAGATAGATGAGCTGATATTTTGCCACAGTGTACGAGGCTTCTTCAGAGCAGTTTTGAAGAAGGCTCTCATGCTAAGGTGAAATATCAGCTTGTATAATTTGTAAATACAGTAAACCCCCACATAAAAGAACCTGCAAAAATAAGAACCTAGAGGCTGTTTTTCTTAAATCATGCACCCTGTAATTAAGAACCTGTTTCAGTTTGATGAAAAACATGTCCTCATTGCAGGGGTAGCAAAGTTGATTTCGGATTGTCGTTATTGAGTTCATTTTTGTCCCAGTTGGCTGTTAAATTTCGAATCTCCTCCCCTGCTGTTTGTAAATTCAGAATTAGTTATTAGGTGCACAGTAACTTTGCAAAAACAAATAACAAGGCTGGAAGTCTTTGGTGAAGATAAAAAACGGCATACGCAATGCATTCTTCAAGTAAGAACCTTTATACATTTAAATTAGTCTTTGTACCTTTAAAGTAAGAACCTATTTCAGCCTGGCTGTCAAAAAGGTAGGTTCTTATATTCGGGGATTNTTCTGACCCGGTCAAAACTCGGTCAAACCCGCTCAAAATTGCGCAAGGCAGCTCCATATGCTCCATAGGTTTTTCAGTACTAGTAGTCAAACACTACGGACCATGGAACCATGGACTACAGAACTACGGAACCAAGAACCATGGACTCCGGAAGTAGAAACCGACGGAGGAGAGTAGTCACACCGTACAATATTCTTCAGTATTGTAAGTCTGCAAATCTGGAAATCTTGAGAACGAATCTTATAAAATTTAGGGATGAGGGTAGTTTCAGGCATAAAAAATAAGAACCCTAAGTAGTTGGATGGCCGTAGAATTGCATTGCTATAGGATTTATTGAAACTAGGCGTTTCATTTTCAAAAGGGCGTTGCCTAAGGAGAAAGGGCGTTTCCCAAGAAGCAAAAGGCCGTGGCTCAAAAACTTTTCCGGGGGCTGGACCCCCAATTTCGTTGCGCCTTCGGCGCAATAAACCGGTCACCGAAATCGCTGGATCCGCGCCTGAGAAGGCTCTCATGCTAAGGTGAAATATTAGCTTGTATAATTTGTAAATACAGTAAACCCCCACATAAAAGAACCTGCAAAAATAAGAACCTAGAGGCTGTTTTTCTTAAATCATGCACCCTGTAATTAAGAACCTGTTTCAGTTTGATGAAAAACATGTCCTCATTGCAGGGGTAGCAAAGTTGATTTCGGATTGTCGTTATTGAGTTCATTTTTGTCCCAGTTGGATGTTAAATTTCGAATCTCCTCCCCTGCTGTTTGTGAAGTCAGAATTAGTTATTAGGTGCGCAGTAACTTTGCAAAAACAAAGAACGGGGCTGAAAATCTTTGGTGAAGATAAAAAACGGAATACGCAATGTTCTCTTCAAGTAAGAACCTTTATACCTTTATATTAGTCTTTGTACCTTTAAAATAAGAACCTATTTCAGCCTGGCTGTTAAAAAGGTAGGTTCTTATATGCGGGGAGTTACTGTATATCTATATAGTAAATGTTTAATCTAAAGAGAAGTTGTGTGTGCTTTCACATTTGGGATGTTGCTGCTGTCTTCAAACATTTTACACCACGCTGCTGCAAGCATCTTCAAACGAGATCCAACACACAGCCTGCCATTGTAATTTTTCTTGATACAATTCATAACATTGTAATAAAAAAGAGGAGTATAAACAATAAAACAGCTTGGGTAAAAAAGAATGATTGATAGAACAGGTGTATCAGTAGAATGCATATATTCTCATGCATGTAATTTCAAGACAGATCCTTCTATTTAAACTGTTTCAAATATTCAGATATGTTTTCTTGAGAACCAGAAATTTCTTTGGTTATATACAGACCTGGCCGTGAGCATTTTAGCAGGCGAGCGGTACATCGCTCTCCTCAATGAAGTCAGGCGGGCGATTTTCATTCCATAGAAAATCGTCATTAAAAGTGTATGAATAAACGAAGATTCCAATATTTGTCTTTGAAGAGCTAACCTTACAAAACAAGACAGCGATTCTCTGTGACAGGAACGAAACTTTAGTTTTATGTCGTCACGAATCAACCACATACTAACGAGGATGTCTCGGCGGTCTCCGGCAATATTTTTCCGGTGCATAAGTTTCTTAATTTTTTGCCGATTTAAGAGTTTAGTTTCTTAAAAAGGCTTCTGAAAGAAAATACGGGCAAGACGTCAAAGAAAGTCAATGTAAAATGTATCATATTTCTGTAACTATTATAACTGCACTCAATAATCTGCAATCAATTATTATAACTATTAAAATGTATCATATTTCTATCAACGTATGTATCATACGATGTCATATTTCTCAAAAGTCCTAGGATCGAAAGCCGATCGTTTTCTGATTATTCGCCATGCTGAAATGATTCGGTTTTAACATGTCGGGAACTTATGGATACCGTGGATACCAAATGACTTTTTCAATGGTCTTCAAATAACAGTCAGGTGTAAAGGATTTCAAAGAATTTGTTCGGCTGTTGCTTTTCGAAATGTTTCGTTTGTTTTTCGCGTGACTTGTCGAGTAGTTAACGATTTACAGGAGTAGATGACTTCCTGAGAAATTAAAGGTAAGGAATCATATTTGAGGTCAAAATATATGGGATTAACTTCCTCTCAATATTTTAGGTTTACTTCAAGAGGTAATGAGGTGTGATGAGTAATGAATGAAAAACTAAGGCGGGCGGTTCCCAGGTGAACTGACGTGGAGGCGGGCGATGAATAGCTCCCCTCGCCAACTTGAGGCGAGCGTGGAGGCGGGCGCGGGCGATCGCCCGCCTTAAACGGCAAGGCCTGTATATATGAATGTTGCAAATATTAATAATCTTGAAAACTCGCCAAATAGTATTGATTCTTCTCAAGGAAATGCTTGAAGAAAAAGCTTGATTAATTTTATAATTTCAATGTTATTTTATAGATGCAGAATGCAATGCAAGTCAAGCCAGCAGACAGTGAAGTGAAATCAGGTATAATATGCTACCAGCTTGATTTTGTAAAGGCTTTTAGAAAGTTGAGCCAAAACCTTAACTACTTTACAGTCCTTGCACATGACAAGAATTCTTCAAGAAAATTCAATAATTTTTCTCATTCTGATCAATTGTAGTAACGTCTTCGGACAGTTTTAACAAGAGTTCTTAAAGGGAGAACAAAGACCAGCATGCTTTTCGCGAAGTCAGTGACTTGCTCTCCACAGCTTCCAGAATAACTGACTGTACGAAATTCACAAAAACAAACACAAACGATGGCAAAGGCTGCTGGTCTTTGTACTCCCTTTAAGAAATTGAAACTTTTCTGACAAATTCTTAACAAATGCTTGGCAAGAAAACAATAGTGTTGATAAGCACAATGCCTGCACTGTACTTAATGAAATCAGATTTGTCTGAACATTTCATATCTAGCTCTACTTGAGGCTGTAAAGTTATTGATTTATGTTTTAATTTGCAGAGGACAGAAAAATATTTATTGGGATGCTGAGTAAGCACACAACAGAAGAAGATTTGAAACTGATGTTCTCGCCATTTGGAACAATAGAAGAAGTGACAGTTTTAAAAAATTCATGTGGATCAAGTAAAGGTATTCAGCTTTTTGTTGACGCGGAGAAACAGTTCGAGTTTTCTATTCCTTTTCCTTCTTTGTTTCCTAATTTCTATGTCATCCGTTTTTGACATGATACAAAGCAGACAAATCCTGTCTTTTTATTAATTATGCTGTTTGTTATGAGCAGTACTTGTTGCATCAGAAAGTTCAGTTCTACAACTTGACAGTGTTCTCAATGTTTGAATATTGTCATGTGCATGTCTGCCATTTGAAGAAGTAGTGTAGCTCTCGTTCTCCTCCCAGCACCCCTCAAAGTGCTGGATAAAATCTTTAATCCTGAACTGCTAATGATGTTAAATTGCTCTCCTTGAACTTTCTTCCACTTAGCTTGGAATGCAGTTCTTTAGAAATAGCTCACCTGAAATTTGCCAGGACAGCCTATCACTACTCCCTTTCTAAAAATCTTATAACCAGGTCTGTATTTCATAACTATTAGCGTTGCTTTTCAAGCATCTTATTTGCTCATCATCAAGACAAATCAGCATGTTTTTATCAAACATGAAAATCAAATATGAGATATTCTTTCATCGAAAATCTGCCTTGCATTCACCCTACTGCATTTTGCATCAGTTCCTTATCAAAATTCGTTTATTGCAGGCTGTGCCTTTCTGAAATTTAGTACAAGACTGCAAGCACAAAATGCAATCATTAAAATGCACAACAGCACAACTATGGAGGTAAGTTTTTCTTTTGCTCCTACATTTTTATCAGAGACATAGGAAGCAGCTCTTGCTTGAAGGGACACATCTCTCAGAAGGTCATATTTAAGAATGGTATGTGCACTTTTAATTGCCTTTTAAAACCTCTCTTTTCGTACTATTTTGTGAATAGCCAACGAACGGTTCTTCTGGAGTAACTTCCGCACAATTTATGTTATTATTATGTGTGTTTTACACAATTTGCCAAAATTTCCAAGACAAGCTGCCATTCTTTCTAAATCATGTCCTGATTAGAGTTTCTCACAATGTAAAGATTGATTTCCATCTTCATAGGGCTGTTCTTCCCCAATCGTTGTGAAAATAGCGGATTCCGAAAGAGACAAAGCTCAAAAGAGAATGCAATCACTTGCAAGCAACATGTTTGGATTGGGCCTAAGTATGCAGTTAGCCCAAGGAGGGACAAATGGAATGGGATTGGCTACTAATGCATATCAGCAGGTTTGTGAATTTTTGTTTGTCATGATGCTGTTTTTATTTTGATTTCCTGCTTTGCAATGAATGTGTCTTTTTGAAAAGGTGCTGTTGTGTTTCAAACAATACCAAAATCATTTACATAAGTGTTCAGAGCTTTCATTAATATGAAGATTGCAGAAGGTCCTTCAAGCAATTCTATGAAAGAGTCTGGAACAATATTTTGTGTACATTTTATTCAAAGTGCTTTATTAAGCAGTGTCAGATCTTCTATCTCTGTTGAGCACATTCAATAATTTGCTTTTCTACAACATGTATCAAAATATTGCTTGGCTGAGGGTCTTGTAGAATAACTAAAGAGTCTATTTTTTGCTCATCACAAATTCAGGTTTATGTTGTGTGTCAAAAATTGGATGTTGGTAATATTCGTGGCTGTCTTATTGTTGTTTGTAGCTATGTTTGTTGCATGGGATCAGTTGTTAAGCTGGTTTTTTCCTGGATGTGCAAGTGGTTTGATTTTTAGTCAGCAAAGGCAAACCAATTTATGAAGAAGTATACTTCCAGATGTCTCTTATTAAAATCTCAGTTTTCAAGACCGTAGTTGATTGCCTGAAAGCACTGAGTTGTTTTGGTTTTGATTTTTAGCTGTGTTTGTTTTTGCTTTAAATTTGTCATGCTCATTTTCTTTTAGTCGCAGACTCAGTTATTCCAGACAGATAAGGTTCGGGACTTTAACCTTCTTTGGCCTAAATGTATTAAATGGAACTTATCTTTATGACATGTTACAGGAGATAGATATTATTTTTGTATAACTGTGAATAGAAGTTTCAAAAATGTATCAGATAGCAACAACAGCTGCCGTTATGGAATTTTCTAAATTTCACTGAACTAAATTTTTGACCTAAAAAAGTCTGGGGGTAAAAATGTACTACTGGATGATCTTGCAGTCAGCTTTTGTATAAAATTGAAAACTTTATACCATTTTAGAATCAATATGATCAAAACCAGAAATGGGAAACCTTTTGGTTGGGCTCTATTTTGAGTGCTGAATTTGAATATGGACTCAAAAGTTTCACACAAAGAAATTTGAAAAATTTCCATAATGGGAGCAGCCAACAGGATGTCAAAATTGTGAATTCTGTGTTTGTGTGCAGTCTCCATCTTCTCTCTTTGTTTTGTGTCAGGCAGTTGTGGGTTTGAATTTACAAAAGCGTTCATTGCAAAACACCATTTTGCACTTGTTCTTCATACTAAGTCTTGTTCATTTTGAGAATAGAGTGTAGCAGATTCAGTTTTTCCTTGCAATGATCTACATTCAACCTACAGATAGTGTGATTGAACTTAAAGTTATCTTTTGTGTCGTCATTGTGAGTACCAACTTGTGCTAATTTGACTATTTGTCTGTAGCTCTTTACGCGCAAGCTTTTGGGTTGATTTTAGTGTATTTTGCTAAGTCTCAAAGTGTAATCCAAATCTGGCAGTCCACAATAATGCCAAGATAATCTCTTGCTAAAGACTTGGAGTCAGCGGCGGAGCCAGCACTTGAAAAGTGNTAATATGAAGATTGCAGAAGGTCCTTCAAGCAATTCTATGAAAGAGTCTGGAACAATATTTTGTGTACATTTTATTCAAAGTGCTTTATTAAGCAGTGTCAGATTTTCTATCTCTGTTGAGCACATTCAATAATTTGCTTTTCTACAACATGTATCAAAATATTGCTTGGCTGAGGGTCTTGTAGAATAACTAAAGAGTCTATTTTTTGCTCATCACAAATTCAGGTTTATGTTGTGTGTCAAAAATTGGATGTTGGTAATATTCGTGGCTGTCTTATTGTTGTTTGTAGCTATGTTTGTTGCACAGGATCAGTTGTTAAGCTGGTTTTTTTCTGGATGTGCAAATGGTTTGATTTTTAGTCAGCAAAGGCAAACCAATTTATGAAGAAGTATACTTCCAAATGTCTCTTATTAAAATCTCAGTTTTCAAGGCCGTAGTCGATTGCCTGAAAGCACTGAGTTGTTTTGGTTTTGATTTTTAGCTGTGTTTGTTTTTGCTTTAAATTTGTCATGCCCATTTTCTTTTAGTCGCAGACTCAGTTATTCCAGACAGATAAGGTTCGGGACTTTAACCTTCTTTGGCCTAAATGTATTAAATGGAACTTATCTTTATGACATGTTACAGGAGATATTATTTTTGTATAACTGTGAATAGAAGTTTCAAAAATGTATCAGATAGCAAAAGCAGCTGCCTTTATGGAGTTTTCTAAATCTCACTGAACTAAATTTTTGACATAAAAAAGTCTGGGGGTAAAAATGTACTAGTGGATGATCTTGCAGTCAGCTTTCGTATAAAATTGAAAACTTTATACCATTTTAGAATCAGTATGATAAAGACCAAAAACGGGAAACCTTTTGGCTGGGCTCTATTTTGAGTGCTGAATTTGAATATGGGCTCAAAAGTTTCATACAATGAAATTTGAAAAATGGCCATAATGGGAGCAGCCAACTGGATGTCAAAATTGTGAATTCTGTGTTTGTGTGCAGTCTCCATCTTCTCTCTTTGTTTTGTGTCAGGCAGTTGTGGGTTTGAATTTACAAAAGTGTTCGTTGCAAAACACCATTTTGCAGTGTTGTACATACTAAGTCTTGTTCATTTTGAGAAGAGAATGTGGCAGATTCAGTTTTTCCTTGCAATGATCCACATTCAACATGCAGATAGTTTGATTGAACTTAAAGTTATCTTTTGTGTCGTAAATATGAGTACCAATTTCTGCTAACCTGTACGCAACTTGACTATTTGTCTGTAGCTCATTACGCGTAAACTTTTAAGTTGATTTTAGTGTATTTTTGCTAAGCCTCAAATTGTGATCTAAATCTGCCAGTTCACAATAATGCCATATTTCACCAAGATAATCTCTTGCTAAAGACTTGCAGTCAGCGGCGGAGCGAGCATTTGAAAAATGAGGGGGCCTGGGGCGTAGCCCAAAAAAAAACTTTGCGTCACCATGCTCAGAAAATGCAGGCAACGCCCTCTTAGCTACATTTACAATAGATATATTTGTTAAGAATATTGACTAGATTTTTTGATTACGTGAAAAAACGATTGATCTGACTTACCCCTCCTGATGGACCAATTTTATTGCATTTTTGTGCAAATCTCAAGGACCATCTTTTGGAAAAGTGGGGCTATCCGGATCCACCCCCATGGCTCCGCTTCTGTTTGCAGTCTGTAGGATTATTCTGTCTTTGAGAAAATGCAAAATTTATATTTATTTGAAGCAAATGCAAATCTTCTTGATTGTTCAATCATTGCAATTAAATTTCCAGTCGTCCGATATATCCCTTCTGTGCTGATGAGAAGCAACTTTGGATGGTTGCTTCTGTCAGGCAGACTTCAGTGTTGACCGTGATTCCAGTCTTGTTGGCTGTGTTGTTTAAATCAGAGTCCGAAACTTTTGCCCATTTAGGCATGGTTGTTAATTTCCACTGATAAGCGTATAAGCGATAATCAAGCAACTCTTTGAAGACTTCATTTTGATCCCCTCTCTCTCTCTTAGCTGCTTCAGCAAGCTGCCGCTGCAGGAACTCTGCCAGCTGGCTTGGCTGCAGGATTGGTCAACCCAGGTAAATTATATTCGTATCACCTTAGTTTAACTGGACATAGAAGAAACTACGCGTTTTTGCGCAAAATGTCGTAATTTTGAGCTCCCCTAGCTCCCTGCAACAGATTCTGGAGTAAGGCAACACTTGACATTTTCTTTTTTAAACCTATAACACTGAATTTATCGATTGAAAAAGCTTTAAGTCAGAATGCACAATGATGTTACTTTACTCAGTTTCTGCTCTGTTGTTTAAATCAATGTTAAAGAGACTATTTGCTGATCAAATTACGACTACTAATAGACATTTTTATTGGCTAGAAAAGAGGTTTGGATCTGGTAAAGTTTGAGAAAGAAAATGAAAGCGTGACCCCTGTTCTCAATAGATTCATTTGCAAGGTTTTCAGGAATTTGTTAAAGAACTGTCGAAAGATTTCACAATTTGTATCTTATGTTGGGGAAGATTTCTGGGCTTTTTAAGTTTTTGGAAGAATTTAGAATTTTCCTTAGGACTTCTAAGATTTTGTGAAGATTTTTTAGGATCTTTTTACAAAAGTGCAAGAGATCCCTGGCTGGAGTGATTTGCCCCTCGGTTTTTATCTTACAGCTCTTGGCATGCCTGCCCTTGGCGTTCCAGGCACCATGGGTGCAATTGTTGCTGCAGCTGCCCTTGCCAACCAACAGCAGCAACAGCAAGCTCAAACAGCTCAACAGCAACAAATACAAGCTCAGCTGAGCCAGGCACAATCACAACTGGGCCAAGGCTTTACTAGCCAAGCAGCTGCAACGTCGTTGGCACAACAAGCTATTACATCATCTGCTCTTACGAATAACTCGTCGGCAGTCGGGAGTTTGGGAAATTTGGCGAGTCTTGCAGCAACTCAAGGCGCTCAGAATGGAGGTATTAAGAAATTAAGCTATTTTCTATTTCCTTGTTTCTATGGCCAAGACCAGGAGGATGTAATCTTGTTTGGATATTATTCGCAAGGGCGGTCCTTTTGTCATTCAACAGAGCCTTACTTTTGGAATCAAGGCACTATCTTNGCCATGCACAATCACAACTGGGCCAAGGCTTTACCAGCCAAGCAGCTGCCACGTCGTTGGCGCAACAAGCTATTACATCATCTGCTCTTACGAATAACTCGTCGGCAGTCGGGAGTTTGGGAAATTTGGCGAGTCTTGCAGCAACTCAAGGCGCTCAAAATGGAGGTATTAAGAAATTAAGCTCTTTTTCTATTTCCTTGTTTCTATGGCCAAGACCAGGAGGATGTAATCTTGTTTGGAAATTATTCGCAAGGGCTGTCCTTTTGTCATTCAACAGAGCCTACTTTTGGAATCAAGGCACTATCTTATCACTCTACGCTCGTTTCTCCTTACCTGGCAAAGAGTTACGTTCGAAACGTTGTAACTGTTCTTAATCTTCAAACAAAGTCATTTTGTTAAAGAAATTACTATTTGCTCTATTGTGCTGTTCAACTAAGGTGTCATAAAAATCGGCCATGCTAGTCATTACAAGCCTTGATAAAACTGTTTGATCTGGCAATTTCAGTGATTTTAGTAAAGCTATTAGTGTCAGTTTGAGACAAATGAAATCCGTCCTTGGAATTGGCAATGATCAGGAGATTTGTTTGTCCTCTCAGGGCTGCAGTTGTCTGGATTACAAGGAGCCCCAAATTTACCAGGCACTGGTCTGCAGGCAGCTGGTTTACCAGGAGGAGCTCTACAAGGTGCTTCCTTAGCAGGTAAGAATCTTCAAGGCAGCATGGGGCTCAAATCTTTAAAAACGTGGGTGTAAAATTCTATGGCATTTTGCTTTGAATTGAATGGCTTGAGAGAAACTTATATTACTTTGATGTAAATCTGCCGTGGAAATTTTTTGATACCTTGACCTTTTTCAAAATGGATGCAATTTAATTGTTTTTGACAAAAATTCATGGAAAATTTTGAAAAAATTTAAATCATCGAAATCCTAAACAAATAGAGGAAAAATGATGTAACCTTCAAGAGAATCATAGTTTATGAAGGTCTACATTATGATTGCAAGCAGAAATCTGTAGCTTTTTAGGATTCAGAAATTTGATGATGTCATAGCCTCAAATTTAATAAATGCCACCATTTTGAAACTAATCAAAATATCAATAAATTTCCACCGCAGATTTACAGAAAAAACCCTAAGTTCCTTCCAAGCCATTTCTTTCAAAGAAAACTGTAATAGAATTGAACACCGACCTTTTAAAGATTTGAGCCCTATGTTTTTCAAGGCAAGTACCGCTGTACAGAACTACCGTAAAAGCTCTATTTAGCCCCATCTCTGGTAAGCCCCTCCGTTCTAAGACGAAATTTTGAATAAGCCCCCTCCCTATTTCCCTGTACTCATTTCAAATACCAGAGGTTACCAGATTTTTTATTTATTTATCTAAACGAGTCTTCATGCCGATTCCGATATGATTTGGGATAAAACCATGTCAAAGTCGTGAATGGTGAATGCAAAATTATTTTGCTCAATAAATGGAAAATCTTTGGTAACCACTGGAATTTGATATAAGGGGGGGGGGGCTTATTTAAAATTTGGCTCAGAGGGGAGGGACTTATTAGATAGGGGGGCTTAATAGAGAGGGGGCTCAATAGAGCTTTTACGGTATTATTAGGTGCTGAAGGGTTTATCTTCGTGTATGAATATTTATTCATATCATATCAATCCGACTCGTAAAATTGTATGTTGACTCCGCGAAGTATGGGATAGTGGAACTAAATAGCTGTCATTTATTTCGTCGTCATTTGAATTTGAGAATGAGGCCCCCTTTCTTTGAAGCGCCCCTCTGGAGTCTCCAAAATTAAATAATCCCCCAGGAGGCTTAATGGAGCTTCTAAGGTAAACACTCGCGAATGTTGTTATTGCTGTAGAGTTTTATGTAAAATGTGGTGTCAAATTTGATGTGAATTCTGTCAGCCTTGCGATTTGAGCACCCTGAATGTGTTGAATTAGCTCACAGTTTGAACATCATATATTTATTTAAAGGGCTGGCTTACATAACTGTAAAGAAACTTCATTCGAAATAGTAACTTTTGCAGTTTTTTGGTAGGCCATATCTCACAGATTTTCCACTTTTTTTTCAAAATTAACGCTTTAGTTTGACGATGGATTTGTGAATTTCGCAGAGAAACTAACGAAACATTCATATGTTGTAAGATTACAGAGATATCCGTGGATTTATAAGATCAACTGGTAAGATTAACCTCTAATTTAAGATAGATTTTCATTGACTTTTTAGAAAAACAATCTCTACGATGGAACGTTCTAACAATGTTTTTGTCCTTTTTGTAAGGTGTTGCAGCGAATCTTGCCTCCACATTTAACGGTACATCACAGGCTGATGCGTTATCTCAAGCTGCTTATTCCGGTATTCAACAGTATGCAGGTATGCTTGACACATTTTCTATTTAATATACTGAATCTACAGGGTGTCCCAAAAAATTGTGCCCCGTTTGTCTGAAGATTGCGAAAAAACGGCAAAAGATTCTCGCCAAACTTTTGCATGATGGTGCTCTTCAGATGTTCAATTAAAGTTTGCTACCATCCCCATGAAAATCCGTTGAGAAATGATGGAGCTATGACCTTCAGGAGACTAAATATGCCCGATCACATAAACCAGTGGTCGGCGATTTTGTCTCACTATTTTGCAGCGATAAATAGCTTCATGGATTGAAAATGAAACAACAGCCTCCAATTTCATAGCTTTCGTGAAAATTTCGATAATCCTCGGAGAGTTCCACTATTTACGACCTCACAGAAGTTATTTCTTACCTCACGTGAAGCTACTTATCACTGCAAAATTGTAAGACAAAATGGCCGACCGCTGGTTTCAGTCATCAGGCAAATTTGGTCTTCTGAAGGTTATAGCTCCATCATTTCTTAACGGATTTTTACGAGGAAGGTTGCAAACTTCAATTGAACGTCTGAGGACCAGCATCATATAAAATTTGGCGAGAATCTTTCGCCGTTTTGTCGCAATCTTCAGGCAAACGGGGCACAAATTTTTTGGGACACCCTGTAGAAAAATCACTTGAACAGGCGCGTGCTGTGCGTTGGCTGTTTTATTTAGCCTATGAGTTATTTTGCAAAGATTCTTCCAGTGAAGGGTATATAATATGTTTGAAGTAACACAACAGAACGTGGCAAGCATTTCAACGATTATTTTTGAAGATTGAATATTTACCCTTCTCCACTTCTATTGACTTTTAGCTATCCTGGTATTGTGGCCTTTCCTTTTTCAAATTATTGTTTTCATTGACTCACGCGTTATAGTGTAATTCTTTTATTTTTCAGCTGCTTTTCCAAACGCTTATTTAAACATGTTTCAACAACAGGGTCAGAGAGCTATCCAAAAAGAAGGTAATTTCACCTTGTTCTAATTGCTGTTTTCTCGAGTTATCTCGGAATTTACGGTTGAAGTTATATTGCAAAAAACGCCATCGTAAGACTTTTGCTTCATCAGTCTGAGTAGTTCCCATGTCTTGTCCTGCTGGCGTAGGTCCTGGTCAAAACTGCCAAATTAAGAACTGTCGTGCAAAGAATTACTTGGAAGCAGTAGCGGAGATAGAGGGGGCGGGGGGTGGCTTCCCCCTACTGCGACTCAATAGACGTTTGTCGGGAAATTTGTCAGAACTTTCCATTGCTTGAAAACAACTGTCTGAAAGCAATCATTTTGCAGCAAGAGTCGAGAAAGATTTCTGCACGATAAGATTTTCATTGTTGCCTTAAACCGATGACTGTACAATCTGAAGGGAAAAGACAGGTCTCTTTCTCTGAATGCTTCTCCAGTTGCTGCAGGATATTTAAACAAATGATTTGTGGTATTACAGATGCAACATTAGACACTTAAAATGACCTGCAGAAAGAAAACGTTTGAGGCTTCTAAAAGAACACCAAATAAGTTAAGGTGCAGAAAAAACCCGTAAAGGGGCTGGATAAGAAATACGTAAACAAATCCATGGTCTGTGCATCAAATATCACATTTTGAAAGGAGAAAAAAAATTCATTTGTAATTAGCTAAATTCAAAAGGAAAGATGTAGATACGGGCTGATCTTTGGGTGAAAGATCAACAAAAATGCTTGTTGCAAATCCATTTATATCACAGCAATCCCAAAACATATGGAGATCTAATTCATATCAGAAGAAGTGCAAAGGCGAATCTTCAAGATGATATATTCATTTTGAATTTTCATTGAATAGTCGCAATGAATTAGCTCATCAGAAAACAACCAAATCAAAAATGTCCCCGACAATTTCTTATCCAGCCCCTTTAAATCCTGCAAGATCAGCAAACAACTTAACATTGAATGGAGGGAAAGTAAATTAGCAACTTCAGCAGATAGCAATAAACGGTTCACACACTCGCCAGTTTCGTTCGTGTGCAGAACGAATTAACGATGCAAACAAGTCGATTTATAACACCATGGGAACATAAAGAAATACATGGCTTAGGACATCAAACTGATTCGCGTTTTCGGAAACTGTTTGTTGCAATTTAGGCGGCTACTAACGTATGCTCTCTCCATTCACGGTTGCAGGTACATTTCTTTGTTTCTCATGTAGGATTTAACTGTTCTTTTTCATATGTTAACTTAATTGGTTTAAAAGGTTTTGCTGCTGCATCTGGAGGTTCCTATAATTACAGGTCTTTTCGTGAAATGTTGATAACAACAGCGCCTGTTTATGCTAAACCCCCGGGGGAGGGGGGTTTGCAATCGTGCGGGGGTTTGAAATAGTTTTTTCAATTGGCCTTAGAATTGTTCCTTCGAAATGATATAGACATATTTCATATATGTTTCATATATCTAACTACCGGGAGGGAGGCCTTTCAGCGCAATTGCTGATTTTCAAGTGGCCCTCCCATATAATAAACGTAAACTTAATTTACAAAATTAATACTAAAAACTACAATACAAAACTTAATTACTATCTAAAATCATATTTACAATGTTTTAGTATTTACAAAAGAAATACATATGCTAAATTGTCGTTTTAAAATAACTCAGGGACGATGCCTGCTTAGACTCAGCTGAGAGGCTATTCCACAACCTTGCTCCTCTGTAAGAAGAATGTTTTTGACTACTTGCTGTTTTTTTCATAGGCAGCCTGAGATCTGTCTCTGTGTCTCGAAGGCTGTACGAGGAGCACTGTGAGTTTTTTTGTGAAAAGGTTATCGTTTGAGATTCAGTTTGAATAAGTTCCTTAATGGGCCTCCAACCCAGATTTTCGATTAGTGGCCTGCTTGGGGCATCGCATCGACAGTGCTGTTTGTTATAGTTCTAGCAGCACGGTTCGGAAGTTTTTGTAACTGGCTGATTTCAGTTGAACCAGCGCAGCCCCAAACAGAGCAACAATACCTGAAGTGGTGCTTCACAATGCCTGTGGAAAGAGTTTTCAGAGTTTCTTAGGCAAGAAAGGTTTGGAATGTTTCAAAAAGCCTAAAGCCCTGGAAACCTTGGTAGACACAGCCTGAATATTTTCCTTCTAGGCCAAGGAGCGGTCAATTTCAACACCAAGGTATCTTGTTTTTTCAACAACTTGAAGCTCATTTTCACAATAGCCGGCTTTAGAAAAATCGGCGAAAAGTATACTTCAAAACGTAAAAATTCATTGAAAAACAATGAAATAACATTTTTGACAACCGGTTTTAGAAAAAATGCCTTCTTTTGATATCCGGTATCAGGAAAAAGAGGCGAAAACGATACCCGGGAAGGAGTGTCCGCAAAGTATGACAAAATATACTAGGTACCCCCCCCCCGGGTGCCAAACACAGGCAACTCTTAAAATACTGGAATAAGAAACTCAGGGTCTTATGAGGGGCATGACCTGGATAGATTTTATAAGGGTGTACCCCAATTTACTATGCTCACATGTCGGGTCAGTGCTGGGCTTTGCCCCCTTGCCGAAAAATCCTAGATACGCCTCTGCTTGGAAATATATGGCTTTTAGGTTTGTAAAAATTTACCTGGTCACAAGAGTTTTAACTAGACCTCGTCACAAGATTAAAATGCAGTTCATATTCATTACCAAGACCAAAACGGAAGAAAGATCAAGTCAGCTTTACGCAATAAACAAAATTCGTTTGACCATTTCTAGTCATGACGTTACCCTTCGGAAGTTTTAGTATTATTACTACTTTTTTGCCTTAATAGACAAAATCGGCTAAGGTTTGTTTACACCCGTTTCAAGTCATGTGATCAATCGCTTGATAAAACATCTTTTGATTTCTCTAAAATATTTCGCGCCATGCAAAGTTGTCCCATGAGTGCAAAAGGTAGCATAATACTCCCAAGAGTAACAAGGACAGATAATGCTACAATAGAACTCGCTACTTTTTCATTGACACCAAGATACAAAGCAATTTGTGATTGCAGACAAAGGGAATTCCATGGCCGGTTGGTCAAGACATAAACAAAAACAAAGCAAGCCGCAAAAATTGCCCTGAAACCCGGGTAGCTAACGCGCTCGTTGTGCATTCCAGAAATGGTTTCTAAGAGCAAATGTTAACACATATCGAAAAGAGAAGGATATATCTAAACTTCTGCCTCAGGCATTTTATTTATTTTGTGCAGACGCCAATTGGGAGGAGATCCAATTCTCGTACTCCTTAGGTGTAATTAAAACACCTACTGCTCAGCTTCTGTACGAAAAAAATAACAGGTCAAGTGACCATACACTTGTGAAATCATCTCATTATCAATTGATACATTTACATGCATCACGCTTTTCATAGCACACAATTCTCAACTTGAATCAAAAGAAAGCTTCCTCGAAAGGACAATCACGTGATATGAAGTGGCTGTGAACAACTTTAGCTCAATTGACAAAATCGGCTAAGGTTTGTTTACACCCATTTCAAGTCATGTGATCAATCCCTTGATAAAACATCTTTTGATTTCTCTAAAATATTTCGTGCCATGCAAAGTTGTGGCATGAGTGCAAAAAGCAGCATAATACTGAAACTGCCCAAGAGTATGGTCACATGACTTGAAATGGGTAAAACAAACCTTAGCCGATTAGGTCTATGGCACAAGTTTTCATGACGTGAAATATGTTACATGTTTTTTTCATAAGAAACTAAGGATTTGGGCCAGTACTGAAAGTTTCTTAAAATTATCAGATTTTGAGTGCTCGGAGTTTCTTACGAGTTTCTTAGAGGTTCTATAACAATCTTCATGTTCACTACCTGTGCCCCCTTGAACATTTCAAAACAATGTTTTTTGAACCTTTCCAATGTTTAGACATCACTCAAGTATCTTACAAGTAATATGATACAGGAAACAAGTGAAAGTAAAGTAAAAATATGCCAAGGATTTTCTTTATCAAAGTGAATAGTTTCTTAAGTTATATTCTTCCAGTACTGGAGTTTCCTAATTTTTTGGCGATCTGCGAGTTGAGTTTCTTATAAAAAATACGATTAATGAAAGATGTTTCAGCAAAAGATTGATTTCAAATGGGTGTACAACCCGTGCTCTTTGCGTGGCTCTGCGTGTCAAATCTTTAGGCTAAACACAACATAGCTAATGGCGATTTTGCTATCCAACGTATCTGCGACAATTTTGGTGATCGAAGCTTTGGTGGAGGATTTGTTCTATCTTTCTAACGCCGAATGTTTGAAAGTTTTAATGGATATCAAAAGTTCCACCATATTTTATTGACATAGACAAGAAAGCACTGCAATGAAACTTATGTAGAAGCTGAGATGAAACTGGCCGCCATTAAATTTTGTCTTTGAATGACAATACCATAATAGTTGCTTATTGTAATTATAACAGGTTATCTTTGAATCTCGACTGAAAACAATTACTTTCATCAATATCATCTTACTGAAATTCTCTCCGTACGTTTTTCATCTGAATACTCAATGTTATTTCTATTCCGCTGCAGGTCCCGATGGAGCCAATCTATTTATTTATCACTTGCCACCGGATTTCACAGATGCAGATTTGACTCAAACATTTCTCCCATTTGGATCCGTCATCAGCAGCAAAGTATTTATCGATAAAAACACAAGTCTTAGCAAATGTTTTGGTAAGTAGTTTCGCTCTTTTCGCACCAGAGATCCTTTTGTAGATTCTTTTGTACGGCGACAACAAGTTGCCATTTGAAGCATAGGTTCCAAATCTTTATCTCGGCGTAAAAAGGTGGGTGTAAAATTCAATGACCTATTTCTTCTGATTGAATGGTTTGAAAGAAACTTTAGATACTTATCCATAATTCTACCGTTGGACTTAACAAAAATTTTGAATATTTTTCGAAATTACAGCCTATTTTATATTCCAACTGATTTGAGGATGTGACGTCATCAAATTTCTAAATCATAAGCCAGATGAGTGATAGACTTTTGCTTGATACCATATTGTAGACATTCATAAATTATGGTTTTCTTCGAAATCAATTCATGTTGCGTCAAACAGTTTAGAAATTACGATGGTTTTAAGTTTTTTTGAAGATTTTTCTTGAATTCTTGAAAAAGAAGAAAAACATTCTAATTCTGAAAATATTGAAGATTTCAGACAAATCCAACGGTAGAATGATAGATAAATAGCTAAAGTTTCTTTGAAGTAATTCAGTTCAAAGAAATAGGTCAATCAAATTTACACCAGCCTTTTTAAAGATTTGGAACCTATGCTGCCATTTGAAGTAAATGAAATTTATCCTAAAATTTACTATCTTGTATATTTCAAGAACGGAACGTTTCGTATGAGAACATGATCCTGTTCATTAAATATTCTTAAATCTTGTGCCTAAACTTACTGATGTGTTTTTTCAATTTAGTAACGTACGTATAATATTTATTTTAAGTACTATATTCATTGTAATATTAATTATGTATATGTGAAGCATTTAGTAAATGTTAGTCTAGTTGCATGTCTTTATTTAAACGGCCATGAGGTTGGCGTTGTCTTTTGCTCCTCGTGGCATCGTCCCTGACTGTAGTGTTGCATAGTAATTAGAAAAGTATAGTAGAATGTAACGTGTATTGTAATATTTTACATGAATCTTTAACAAAATATTTAGGGCCAGTGCAGTTACCTGGCAGTGGGCTAAATGTGATAATTCCTCCTGCAGTTATTGTCAAAATCCATCCAAAATTAGTTGCCACCTGAGATTTACGATAACGCAAAATTCCTTTGCAAAACACTTCTATTGTTGTTATTCGCGGGTTGCTGGTGACATCTAATTTGAGACAGACCAACTTACCCTGAAACCCTTTCTGAAACTATCACCGTAACCCTAACCCTCACCGTAAACCTTACCCTCACCGTATGACATGCAACAACACAAAATTCGAATCGGGGCAACNAACAAAATATTTAGGGCCAGTGCAGTTACCTGGCAGTGGGCTAAATGTGATAATTCCTCCTGCAGTTATTGTCAAAATCCATCCAAAATTAGTTGCCACCTGAGATTTACGATAACGCAAAATTCCTTTGCAAAACACTTCTATTGTTGTTATTCGCGGGTTGCTGGTGACATCTAATTTGAGACAGACCAACTTACCCTGAAACCCTTTCTGAAACTATCACCGTAACCCTAACCCTCACCGTAAACCTTACCCTCACCGTATGACATGCAACAACACAAAATTCGAATCGGGGCAACTGCATGAAACTAATGAGTCTATGAACTGTTTTGTCCTGGCCTTGGCAGAGTTGATCGTTGTTATAAAGTTCTTAATCTGAAAAGTTTCATCTTCAAACAGGTTTCGTAAGCTACGACAATCCAGCTTCAGCACAGAACGCAATCACTGCAATGAACGGATTCCAAATTGGAAACAAAAGATTAAAAGTGCAACTGAAACGTCCCAAGGATGCAAATCGGCCATATTAGCTGATGTTATTGTTGTTGTTTATGTCATTATGAGGTATGTTTTGTTTGTTTGTTTGTATATGACATGACTTCTTCTTTTGTTGATTCGTAGTTTTTCATTCATAAAGGTCCATCGTTAACCATGATCCTTTGTGCGCCGTTCATTTTTCATTTCATTTCATATTCTTTAAACACGGTAACCCCATCGACAAAGGTCGCTTTTCAGGAGGCCGTGACAAAAATTTACAATTTAAAATTTACAAGTTAAAATCTACAAACGAAAATAAGTAATCTAATTACAAAACTAAAATGAAATTAAAATTTATGCATAGTGATCAAACCGAGAGTGGCAGGAAAGGCAAACCAACTTGAACCTTAGCCTGCGTGCAGACTCTACCGATTTCTTGAATCGATTTCTCTACCGGGTTCTCGAACCTCTCTGAAAAGACATCAGTAGAGTCTGCACGCAGGCTACTTGAACCTAGGCCGGAAATGACTTTCAGATTAGACTAACTACCTCAGTCGCTCAGTCCCCATTTCCGCTTCGTTCGTTGAATTGGATGACGGCACTACGCTTCTATAGACCTTTTAACTATTCTACAAAAGAACTTGGATCGAGTGTTATTTTTGTACATTTTGATACGCGACGTTCGATTGAGTGGCTTTAGAGATTATATCACTATTGTACACATTCGAAAATTCTACAAAATGTAGCAAAATGTTGTTCGATTCTGATTCCTCTCAGAATAGCTAAAATGTCTATTGATTATAGCGAATATAGTTATAGCGATTATCAGTTTATCAAGGAGCGCAAGAATGACATGTAATCAGTCTACTTTCAGATTATACGAAAGTCGACTTTGGTACCACAAAGGATCATGGTTATCAATGGGTTTTTAGGCTCTGGCCATACTAACAAAGATTGTTGGTCAAACATTTGAGATTAGCTTGCCGAATAAAATGTTTGTACGTTTGGCCAAATCACAAAGGAGGTAGACAATTTTTTAGAAGTTTTGAAAACACACTGCCCAGCGAATTAGCTATTCTACAAAACAGCCTGGTTCAAGCGATATTTGAATACACTTTTGCCAGAGGTTCGAGTGAGTGTATTAGAGTTTCTGTCACTATTTTGCACATTAGAAAATTCGTCAAATGTATGCAAATATCGTTCGATTCAGATTCTTTTTTAGAATAGCCAAAAGTTCTATTCTGCTCTTCGGCAATGTATGCGAGGTGCCAATTAGACAAACATATGCTTGTCGAGCGAGCAAATCTCACATGTTTGCCAAATAAAATGTGCGGATGTGGCCTTGGCTTTATTTACTGCTAAGGGGAATAGTAATGTCTGGTAGCAGAGAGCTTAAAACGTCAGATGTTGCTCAATTTACAGGTGACTTGGATACAATTTCAAGCACCAAAAATAGTAACAAATCATCGATTTTTTTTAATTCTAGATTTCGTTGTTTCTGAGGTTAGGAACAAGGACAGATTTTGTAAGTCAATAGCATGAGCAGCTTTTGATTGACACCTCAATTCAAAGCGATTAGCGCTCCCAGACAAAGGAAATTCTCTCAACCAGTAATTCAAAACAAGCAAAGCTGCAAAAGTTTCTCTGAAACCCAGGTAGCTAGCTCGCTCGTTGTGCATTCCAGAAATTGTTTTTAAGAGCAAACATGAGCATAGATCGAAAGAAGAAGGATACATCTACACATCTGCCTCTGGCATTTAATTTGTTTGATTCAAAAGCTGATTGGGAGGCGATGCAATTCTCCTATTTTTATGGGTGTAATTAAAACACTTACTGCTCAGCTTCTAAACCAAAGAAATAATATGTCCGTGGTAGATGTGTAGATATATCCTTCTTCCTTNCACATTAGAAAATTCGTCAAATGTATGCAAATATCGTTCGATTCAGATTCTTTTTTAGAATAGCTAGAAGTTCTATTCTGCTCTTCGGGCAATGTATGCGAGGTGCCAATTAGACAAACATTTTGCTTGTCGAGCGAGCGAATCTCCCATGTTTGCCAAACAAAATGTGCAGATTTGGCCATGGCTTAATTTACTGCTAAGGGGAATAGTAATGTCTGGTAGCAGAGAGCTTAAAACGTCAGATGTTGCCCAATTTACAGGTGACTTGGATACAATTTCAAGTACCAGAAATAGTAACAAATCGTGGATTTTTTTTAATTCTATATTTCGTTGTTTCTGAGGTTGGGAACAAGGACAGATTTTGTAAGACAATAGCATGAGCAGTTTTTGGTTGACACCTCAATTCAAAGCGATTAGCGCTCCCAGACAAAGGAAATTCTCTCAACCAGTAATTCAAAACAAGCAAAGCTGCAAAAGTTTCTCTGAAACCCAGGTAGCTAGCTCGCTCGTTGTGCATTCCAGAAATTGTTTTTAAGAGCAAACATGAGCATAGATCGAAAGAAGAAGGATACATCTACACATCTGCCTCTGGCATTTAATTTGTTTGATTCAAAAGCTGATTGGGAGGCGATGCAATTCTCCTATTTTTATGGGTGTAATTAAAACACTTACTGCTCAGCTTCTAAACCAAAGAAATAATATGTCCGTGGTAGATGTGTAGATATATCCTTCTTCCTTCGACATATGCTCGTGTTTGCTCTTAAAAACAATTTCTGGAATGCACAACGAGCGCGATAGCTACCTGGGCTTCAGAGAAACTTTTGCGGCTTTGTTTATTTTAAATTACTGGTTGTCTGCATTAGCTAATCGCTTTGAATTCAGGTGTCAACAAAGACAACTCATGCTATTGTGTTACAAAATCTGTCCTTGTTGAGGTTGGGCATTAAAGCTTTTTCGCTTCAAAAGTAGTCTGTCGATAATTGATCTTTGTAGGAATAACGCGAATGGCTGTTTTTTCAAAGCGCATGCCTCTTTTTCGATCAGCAAATGAGGATCCCCAGATACATTTTCAAGCCTTATTCTTCCTCAGTGGGGATTTTTTGTTACAATCTAAGCCGGTCTAAATTTCTTTCTTATGCTGGTACCACATTTGTTGCATTTGAATAAGAAGCAATTCTGAAATTTGAAGGAAACAATCAACGCCTTTTCCTTGGGCAATCCTTCGACAGAATGGTCGACCTGAAAAAAATGTGTCAGAATATTGGGCGTAAAATATTGTCTTGATAATCAAGGGGCAGTATGGGCTGCAGAAACTTGCATTGAGAATATCTGACAGCATTTTAGTAAAGTTCCGTTTTCTTCATTTATGACAGTATCCTGTATTAAGATTTACAAAACATTTTCCCCAGCAATGAGTACTTTAGATCTGTTTTTATCTTATTCTTGATGATTTATTTAAATTTTGGTGAAACCAAACACGCTTAATTTGCTATATGACGATAGTTTTAATATAAAGGGGATATTTTCACAAAACGTTTGCATCGTGCATCGAGGTAGCTTTTAGGAAGATTAAGACAACATCGAAAAAATTTGTATATTATATATTTATAACGAGCAAGGGTGCCTGTATCATGCAGCTGAAGAGCTATCGAGTAAGTGGTGTCCAAAAAATGTTGACATTTTGAATTTTCATCTAAATTCCATTCTTATCATTAAAATTTCTCTTTTCCATGTTTTTTTTCAATCATCAAGTTACTTATCAAAATAAACAGAGCTTTTTCTCGGTACTTAAAGGGTATACAAAACTTGCTGATAACTCGTATTTTGAGCCATTCTCTTTTAGGGACAAAGACACACAATGCAGACAAAGAAATCAATCTGATAATAATCTGTGTATTTTATCTGGATGTTTCAAAACCAGAAAGCTCTGAAGCTGTCAGATTATACGGTCACACAGGCCAAGATTTGCTTAACGTATCTAGCTTTTTTGGACACCAGTTAGCGAAGCTGCTTCAAAAAGAGATCCAGACTTCCCAAATAACATACGAAACATTTTTAACTGCTCACAATAAGCTAGCAAATATCGAAGGCTGTTTTAGAGAGCATGAACGTTTTAAAATCCTATTCAGGCATCCTTGTTAAAAAATATTGCCGTTGTTCATATGGCTATACTCTATGAAGCGAATCGCATTTGCAGAACACAAATTAGATAATATTTTTGTGAAATTAGTCTTGGAAGAAGATTTAACGAATGGCAACAAGCTAGGCTCTAAGAGACTTTAACAGAAGGTTTAAAGGGTGTACAAAGACCAGCAGCCTTTGCCATCGTCTGTTTTCGTTTTTGTGAATTTCGTACTGTCAGTTATTCTGGAAGCTGTGCAGAACAAGTCGCTGATTTCACGCAAGGCATGCTGGTCTTTGTACTACCTTTAAATTTGAATTTGGACATTGAGCTCAAACATGTCTCCTTCAAGTATTTTTCTGTCTAAAATATATTTTTTTCCTAGTGTGGACGTTTTTCGACAATTTAGCGAATTTCCTATGTGGGCAAAATACCAATTTTATGGGGTTTTTAATTCGTAAAAATCAGAAAGATTTACTCAAATTATTTTAAGTAGTGGGTTCCAGTTAATTCTTTTTTGGGACACCAAATTTAGCACTGTTACCCCTGGCTCATAATTTATGTTTAATCTAAAAATAGTCGTCTTTGCTTTCACGTTGTTTTGCGGTAGTTCCTGCCTTCAAATTGTTAGCACTAAAGTCCCTTAGACGCCAAGCTTATAAAAAAACATCGTGGTATTATTTAGATATTTGATCAACCTCGAACCCAGCAAAGGGAGGCTGAAGACAATAATAGCCCTGGTATCGAGGTTGATATTTGATACACTTGAAGATCAAAATGCATGCACTATCATCCTAGACTTATTACGTTCATCTCAATCGTTGCAGCCTCACAACAAGCTCAAATCTATTTCCGTATGTTCGCGTGGATGTCTTTGGGAAGCGTTGGCAGTTTACTTCGGCTGCTCTACGTTTTAATCAAAGCGCACTCGAGATTATTATAGTCAAACTTAGTATGTTTCCGTGATAAGTTTTGACAATTCAAAAATCATGGTAAAAGCTTTTTAGGCGAGAGAAATTTGAATTTTAGGCAGATTTTTAGTTTTCAGTTCAGGAGAGGGGATTTTGTTCCTCTTTGTTAGCAACTGTTTTGTATCTTTCATAAATCACTTTCATGCTTAAATTTCAAGCTTAAATTTCAGCTCATTTCTCTCATGATGAATGTAATAAGTTTACGACAATTTTAAATCACTGTCATTCATACAAGCCCTAATTTAATACATGTTTGTTTTCTTGTAGACTATGAGTTAAATGTATGTCATCACGTGATTTGCAAAACAAAGTGCTGTCATGTTTTCATGGATTTGATTGGCCAGTTGACGTTTCCGTTGTACTTTGCATTGTTCTTGGAATGTTGTCTTTAAAAAACTAGTATTATTGTTATTTTTATTAATGTTTCTTTTCGTTTGTTCTAATCTTAATTGTTGAAGGCTAAAGCTTCGGCCTAGGAAAATCTCTTTTGTGCTTTTTGTTATCTTCAAAAGAAAGTTTATACGTTTATAAGGTTTGTGTTTATTTGATAGTGACGTCACAACAGTTCTTCGCACTGACAGTGACGTCGTAACAGTTCTTCGCACTGATCCCCCCACCCCACCCCCCACAGTACGAGTACAGCTTCACCTTTTCACACCCCTCTTGGGACTACATCTTCAGCAAGTCTGCTTTAAAATCTCCTTAATTTGGAAAGGAATTGTTGCAAAGCTGAGCCGTGGAGCAAATTTTCTTCAAAAATTCCACCTTCGCTTGCCCTAAATTGGCTCGATTAGTTTCCAACCCTTTTCCATTGTTCTCCGTGTTCTTTTTAGAGACTATGCGATGTGGTGTGCGTGGCAGAAAGCTACGTTGTCCCCAAAGTTTTTCCAGGATTGTATGCAAGAACTTCTTTAAAACAGAATGGAGAATCAGCCACTGATAGTCGCATTAAAGTCAGTCTTAAATTAGTTCTGTGAGATTTGCGAAAACGCAAAATTCCTTGTGCAAGACAGACTGGAGAGTCTGGTACCCAGGGTATACAGACTACAGATTGTGTAAGATTTTGAGGTGACAATTTTATGTCACTCTGTGCCGTGTTGGAGTATGCATCAGGGTTTGCATGAAATTTTCGTCACAAAAGCGCCCAAAATTATTCTCTAATTTTCATCACAAAATGTTCCCTCCAATCTAGCCTCAGCACAAAGGTGACGTTTCCTAGGCCCAGCATTTAGCTGAAAAAAATGGCAATGCCAACAATTAGTTATTATCGTGTTTTAATGTGGATTNCATTTATCCTCGGCAGAAGCGAAAAGCTACGGCAAAGGTGTCGGGAATTTTACCAGGGATCCTTTGCATTTGAAAGAATCTACTCTAATATTTTTGCACAGAAAAAGCGTCCCCCCCCCCTGCATAGCATGTATTTGGAGTGACAGAGCAATTTAATTTCATTTTGATCTATTTTAACAGGGTTAAATACATTCAGTCAATAAATATAAATTAACTGATTTACAATGTGTCCTGCTTAAACATATCTATCCTAATTACAAGTATATAAACAAACCAACTTGAAGATCCTACATAAAAAAGAAAAATATATAAAAAAGAGGGACTCGGAAGTCAAACGTGCTGAACGTTGAATTAGATTATCAACCTCTCTTTGATCATTCAAAAATGCTTTTAGCCTCGTTTTGAAAGTAGCTAGCGAAGGAGCAGTTTTGACTTCATAGCTCAACTTGTTGTAACAGTAACCCCTCGATACGAAAAGCTCCGCTGCCCATTCAAACAAAAGAAGTTTTTTATCAGTTCAACTACTGCACCATGGATCTTATAGTTTCCGCTTATCTTAGGCCAAATTTAATCTTCCCTCGTCAAAAACTGCCCTGCCAAAAGGTTCCTGATGTGTTACCGATGGTCACCATGTGATATTAATGCCAGCCTTACTGGTGAAACGCTCAATTCGGTAACCGGTGAGGAACACATTTTTTAGACATTGTTCGCAACTACTCTGTCCAGGAGTGCCAACCAATTTAAGGAACGTTCATGTAATTTTTTTAGTGAAAGGGTAACGTAAACAAGATTTTTTTCAAGCATTTAAGCGGTTATGCCGTTTCAATTAACTACCATGATTTGAAAAAAGAATTTTGCCAAGCTTTCACCATCTTCAGTTACTTTCAAGAATTTAGGGGCAAACTCACCAAAGAAAAATCTCACAAAATCTGTAGCACGGTTTGACATCCATGTTTCCGGGCATCATATGAGCCTTGCTTTATCTCCATTTGTATATTATTTCAATTTTGGCTTATTTTCCAGCCATCTGGCTTGTTTTTTAGCACTTTTGGCATATATTTAGGATTCAAATCTGGCAACCCTGACATAAGTCCCTTCATTTGCAATCGCTTTCTATCATGAGCACCATGAGACAAAATGAGTGATTTCAATGGCCTAAGCTGCTACTAAGAATGGCCTAAGTTACTCTCATCATGATTTGACTACGTAGTTAACTCATTCGTCGTGAATTTATTTTACATCGATTATGAACAACGATCATTCATTGACAACTTATTCAAGTTCTTCTTTGCCGTTTCCTAATCTCGCAATTACTACCTGAATCGCATTTTCCAAGTCAATACAATCAGCATCGCAGCTCGAGTCCATTTTAACCGCCATTATTCTGCTCAACGGTTTCTGAATAAAGCTTCGCTCCTCCGCAAGCAATCTTTCAATCCACAAATGCGTTTTCGCCAGACTGCTTCCAAAGGAGCGATAATTCATTCAAGATGGCGGTAGATTTCCGTTGTATAGGCTTGGAAAATGAGATCCAGACAGTAGTTGCAGATTATAAAATGATGAAAAAGGACTCTAGTAATTTCCCATTATATATTAATTGCAAATTCAAATCATTTTGTGTCCTGTTGCTCGTGTTTGCATTTGTGTCGATCAAAACAACGATAACATGCTTCCAAAGCTGCACATTTTAACAGATCCGCCAAGAAGTAAATGTTTCGTTTTGGATGCTCACTTCACTGGCTCGGTCGTCCTAAATGGTTGCTCTTTTGCCTGTCTAAACGAACAATACTTTGCAAGCCTAACAGATAAGATACACACGAAATAATGAGACCATTTTTTAGGCATCTTTAAAGCAAATTTTAACTATAAACGATATTACAACTTTTCGCAAACGGTAAGAACTACAGTGCATAGCAGATTAAAGCAAAAAATAGATGAATTGATGTTCACTTAACAAATCACATTAAGGAGTCAGAAGCATGGATACTGAGGTAACCTACACAAAAGTTTCGCGGTAATGACGGGGGTAAAAGCTAACCGAAACAAACTGCATATGCCTAGAAGTTATACGGTCAAGCGTCCGAAATACCTTGAAAAACGTCCGAAAATTTTTCGTTCGAAATGTTTGGCTTTTAATGTCATGGGGAAACCTTTCGTGTACATTGCGGTAAAATGCTCAGCCTAGTGAAGGTACCATAATGGGTCTGAAGTCCATTCCTCGTCGATTGGACATCATCTACTGAGTTCGATGACATAAATTATGTCCCTGATCTGCGTCAATTCTTCCAGCCTGTTGGTCTACGGTATCAATTTGGAACGCGGTTATACTTGTGTACCTCTATTTCCAAGCGTATTTTTAAAGATAATTAGAGCTTGTACATCTCGTCTACCATAAAAGAAATGAATGAGTACAACACGATAAATGCTCAATGTAAACTTATGTCCCGTCTTGCATAGAGATTTGAGGTTGAAGATCTATTCTACTGACTTACTTTCAAAGAAATAAAACGATCCTGCTGGGGTACCACAAAACATTCGCGTGTCCCGTCTTGCATAAAGATTTGGGGTTGAAGATCTTTTCTACTGACTTTATTTACTTTCAAAGAAATAAAACGTTC
>REGL01000147.1:88666-102800 GCA_004194395.1 Aurelia aurita complex sp. Pacific
TATATTTTCACAAACATAACAATCTGTTGTCAAATCCCAATTTTGCCGTTCCTATTCTTCGCCTCGAATCTCCCAACTTGAAAATCTCTTCCCAGACTGTCATTTCAGGCAATACCCAGTTCCCAGTTCCCCTTCCTTTGGGATTCTCCCTAAACTTCACTTCTGCTGGTCCACTAACCTAAAATTCTAAAACAGTCGAAAGTTCATCTGGTCTTTCGTAATACACTCTTTTTTTAAATGAATGCTATAAATTTTGTCCAGCCTCGATATTCTTAAGAAACTTTCGTTTTGAGCCTGAATATATTCTTAAAGTATTCTTATTTCTTTTTCAAATCTGATATGGCTTCAGGGAAACCTAGACTACACGTTTTTTTTTTATAAGAAACTGGTTTATAAGAAACTAGTACTACGATGACCAAAAAATTTAGAAACTCTAGTACTACGCTCAAGAACAGTTAAGAAACTCTAAAACTTTATTTCTTTGTGTCTCTCTTATTCTATGTCTTTCTAACAAAGGTACATTCGTCTTTTCTTGACTTTTAACTGCAAAATTGGTAAATTTTTGCCTTGATGTACATGGCTTCTTCTTGATGACAATGTCAATGCAAAATGGAAGCCCTTTCTCGAGAAGAAGGCTCAACTTCGAACAATACCGCAATTTTAGGCCCAAAAAATAAGAAACTGATTAAGAAACTTTTACTACTAAAACACCGAAATTTTCATGCGAAATTAAGAAACTTTTAGTACTAAGTGCTGATCCAAGTTTCTTATTAAAAAAGGGTAGTTAAAAGACATTTCATGTCATTACAGGAAATGGTCGAACGATATTTTGACGCTCGAGCTATTGTCAGTCATACGATTCTCTGTTATGAACATCGCAAAACAGGCAACTGCTGAAAAATGAAACACAAATATGCGAGCTGATGCTGAAATAGTCAGATATTATTCTGAACAATTTGATGATTCTGAGCCTGAATATTCTTAAAAAACATTATTCTTGTGAAAAGAAAACAGTATCATACACTGCACTTTTGATTCAAGCTCGGGGTTTCAGGAAAAATAAATGAATCGTCTGAAGCCAGAATTTGACATCTTTGAGTTTCTTACCCCAGTAAAACTTGTACTCGTTCAGTAACTTGAATAACTGCTTTTTCTATTTCTGTGCCAACATATTAAGTTTCTTGTGACATTAGACTTAGTTTGGAGTCAAAGGTTTTGACGAGTTAATGTTTGGTCGGAAAGGAGTATTGCCAGAAGGTGAAATGGCAAATCAGGGAGCAACTTAATCGAAATTTGTTTTTCCTGTTTGCAGTTTACTGGGGAACTGGGGAACTGGGGAACTGGGGAACTGGGGAACTGGGAAACTGGGGAGCTAGCATTCCAGGACTCGAAAAATCACTTGTATCAGCCAGTTTTATGGACGGTGCTCGTTGTTCTATTGCTCGAAACTCGAATTGCAAGCCTGTCAAAGTCAAACACCCGGTGTGATCCCAAATCGTGCCTTTGCTGTTAGCATTTTCAATTTTGCAAAACATTTGTAACCCACAGAGGATTCTTTTGACAGGAGTTTTGACACTCAGATTCGCTTAATTACAAATTACCCCAAAGAGACCATTCCAGAAACTTCGATTCCCCCTGGAGACATGATAATCCCTTCTGGGACGAAAACGAAAATATGCGTGCGGGTTTACTTTTCTGTGGAAGCAAAAAATTAACTTTTCTTTCAAAGGATTATTGTAATGAAACAAGTCTGTGCTTTTTAGTTTGTAAACAAAACTTGAATTGATTTAGTATTAATTTTGTTCTCAGGAAAATGTCGTGGCCCTAGCTTGGCCATTTACGTGGCGCATTGAAAGGATTGAAACAATTGGGACACTATCCTATTTGCGACAAAAACATAGGGTAAGGTGGGGGTAATTTTGGTCTAAAATGGGCATTTTTCAAAATAAATGGAGTACTCGATGGAAAGATTGAAGATCTTTTTTCTGTTTACCCACATCGTTCTTGGGAACTTTTTCCCGTTCTCTAATTCGAAGTTCGAATGGTTATTTGGGACTCTTTACTTTCCTCATTTGTGTGTCTAATTTCNGTAAACAAAACTTGAATTGATTTAGTATTAATTTTGTTCTCAGGAAAATGTCGTGGCCCTAGCTTGGCCATTTACGTGGCGCATTGAAAGGATTGAAACAATTGGGACACTATCCTATTTGCGACAAAAACATAGGGTAAGGTGGGGGTAATTTTGGTCTAAAATGGGCATTTTTCAAAATAAATGGAGTACTCGATGGAAAGATTGAAGATCTTTTTTCTGTTTACCCACATCGTTCTTGGGAACTTTTTCCCGTTCTCTAATTCGAAGTTCGAATGGTTATTTGGGACTCTTTACTTTCCTCATTTGTGTGTCTAATTTCAAACTGTCGGCGGGAACTTTGGGTCTATTCGAGAAAATCGTTATCTATTTCATCAGGGGTATTGTAAATTCAACAACAGAGTTTTAGAATTTTTTTATGAATGACTGCAATTGAATTTTCAGAGTTTCGAAGCCAAAGACTTGAGAACTGGCACGGAGAAAATAAAAAATAAACCGTACCAACGTAACATTGCAGCGCCTTAGGCCCATTTCTTGAAAGCATGGAGATGTAAACAAAGTTTTCATCGCGGTTTTCATTCCAAATAAAAGTTGAGAGAAATAAATCCTTGCGTCTTTGCGCTAAAACACGAATGGAAGTGTACCTACCAACTAACATTGTTTTCCATTTATACAACCGTTTTCTACATATTTTTTTGTTTTGATTTTGGAGTCATTGTCAAGTTACACACAACGCGACTCGTTGTACTAAGCCCCAGTACAGTAGACCCAAATTACCCCATCATGCAAAATAATCGAAATAAAATCTACCGAATCGCAAAAAGTTGCGAAAGGCTTTTGACGCCTTTCCAGATGATTAAACTCGAGATGCACAATGATTTGTTTGCAAAAAGAAATGTACCTTGGTGAAAATCGAAAGTTTGCTGCCGGTTTGCTACGTTGTCAGATCATAATCAAAGCTTTAGGCTCGGGAAAATGGAGAATCTGGAAAGTGAAGCACACGAAATTATCCAATAAGTCTTCGAAAACACTTTTAGTAAATATGACGCGAACAGTTTTATTGATGAAAATCGTCTGTTCGAGTGTGCTGACTTCCAATTTCAACAATCAAACTTCCAAAACTAAACCATTTTTTTGATATAGCCATTTGAAAATCAACTTTCTGCTAAAAAAGTGTCCGGGAGATCTGGGTCGAGTTTTGACTCGTACCGTAAAGGGGGTTTTGGGTTTCAAAGGAGCCCCAGAAAATATTCGCATATCCTTCGAATTCCTCGGCATTTATATTGTCACACTATTTTGGCAATCAGTTGGGGACTGTTGAATACCTAAATTCTATGAAATTACAGATTAGCACTCGATTAAGTCTCTTTGATAAAACAGGCAGGGTTTCATATTCATCCACGGGTATATTGGATCTTGCTATCACCATGACACAGCTGTTCCTTGTGATACGATTTCATTCAGATCGTAAACAGACACATGGGCCTCAAACCCACAAGTTGTAGCAAGAGAAATCAAGGGTCTTGGTTGGAGGAAGGGAGGGAAAGAATTGAACGTGATGTGATGTTGTGTGTCAAAATCTGGAGAATGCGTTCCAACTAACCTAATGTGTTAGTCTTCAGACGCGATCGAGAGTTTACAGGTGTAGGTCATGCATGTTCTGTTTCATACAGCAATACAGTTTATTTCGTATTTGTCAAAGTTTTATGAGGAGCAAAGCTCAGCTGCTAATATCGGAGAACAACACCTTGATAAGTTTTAATTTTGTTACTGATGGTTTCAGCCTAACCAAAGACCCTCCAAATTTCCTCGTTTTACCCATATTTTTTTGTAAGAAACCAAACTCGGATGTCACTTGCAAGGAAGTTTCTCCCTGAATAAAGAGCCCACGTCTATTACTCGAGTTCCTTGATTTCTAGATTCACAAATTATGGTGGAGTTTCCAAGGTCACTTTACATGGGCCTAACTTATCTTCACATGCTATGTAACACATCAGTTAACGATGAAAATAGTTCTTTTAAACGCAAAACAGAAAGCATACAGTTAAGGCTGTGAATGTTATTCAAGAATGAAGTTGCAATGATAAACCATTAATTTAGCTCTTATTTTTTTCAACAGTTTCGGACTGTTTCTCAAACGTAGAACCACCGAATATCTGAGTAGCGTTTCTTAAAATGTTTGGTATCCTAGTTAATACTCATTAGAGGTAACTTTGCTCACGTCAGCTGTGTAGCTGCTGCTGCTGCTGCCAGAAACCTAACCCCCAGGGGGGAGTACTCCCTGACTTTCAATACGGGGGGTCCATGCCACTATTTCTTTGCTGAACCCTAGATATCAAGCCTAATGTTTTGGGGACCCCAAATATTGAGTCTAATTTTTCAGAGACCCCAAATATTGTTTTCTATTTCTGGAGCCTCTAAAATGTTTGTGAATGATTTCAATTTGAGGTTCTTGATCTTTCTCAGTTTTTGAATAATACCAAGACAGTTATTTCATGATTTGCAACTTTAGGGCCAAATTGCACGATTCTTCCTTTCTTCAAATTTGTGGACCCCAAATATTGAACTTTTGTCCATGTTGTAATTCACGGACCCCAAATATTGATCTCACGTAAAATTTCGGACCCCAAATATTGGCATGGACTCCCCCGTATTGAAAGTCAATAGTACCCCCCCCCCTGGGACCTAGCCTCCGTACCGAACCCATATAGATATTGCTTGCTATTGCTAGCTTGCCAGGTTTTTATGAACGAGTTTCTTATAAAGGCATACATAAATTTTTTCGTGACTTACAAATAATAAGTTTAGAACAGTGTGTCGAATTCTGTCCAAATTCGTTGAAATTATCTTTTCCGATTTGAATTGTCGAATTTTAGGCGTTTTAGCAGTTCGATGTCAATTTCAGCAGGTTCATGCAAAAGTTCCAAATAGCTTTCGTCACAGGAAATAGCTCATATTGTCATCACGGAATCACGTTGCAAATCAAGTGAATTGATGAACCATCCTTCTGTGTCATTTTTGTTTTACCTCAAATTTGTTCACGGTCTTAGAATGAAATCTCTCTTGTTGCGGAGGTTCCCCCGGAGATTCTTAAAAAATCCTAAGTATAGATGCAAGGAAAGTTTTGAATTTATGGGACTGAGGCCTCAAGGCAAGAAGGCTGCTTTATCATCAATTATTAAGAATGATTAAGTCGAGGGGCATTTCTCTCACAAAAAGTCTCCTACACCTTTTGCAAAAATCTTTTTGTTTTCAAGAAAATCCACCAAAAATCCGTAAAATTCGTTTGTTCTGGAAAAATCTCGTACGCTTGTTTGAAAGAGTGAAATACCCCTTGGACAAAGTTCCTATTTGATCCAAAACTTTGCCTAAAAACTATCACAATGTTTTAGACTCCTCCAAGCACAATATCGAGCACTGGAATCGAAGATGAAGTCAAGCGCAGAAAAGTGGTGCTAGGGAGCAAATCAAATAGCGCTTTTTACTTGAGTCTTGACATGCATTTGCTGAAGGAGTTTATAGTGGGTTCAACAGAATTCGGCGATTGTAGATTAGAAATGACAAAACAGTGTATGAAACAGACTAGGATCTCTTGGTTTAGAAAACAAGGCTCAACGAAAACATCTCTTTGCAAAACGTTTCCTCGGGAATTGCTGCATACCATTTTCCCACATCTGAAGCGCGATCTGAAGGTATACGAGCTGTACAAAAAATGAGCTATTTTCCTTTTGATGTTTTGTTTGATGAGAAAGTATGATAAGCGTTTCCATGCACTGCAAAAGGCACGATGTAAGAGTAATAAAATGCGTCGTCGACTTTTCCATAAAAAGTATTCAGGGTTTTCGAAATGTGGATAGATATCTCTATCTGATCGAAAATTCTCTGCTTTGTGCTTTTTAGGATGGATTTTATCATTTTAGCATTGTATGCTTGGTTCGACAACTACTTTTTTGAAAATGCTTGGCACAGGGCTTCAGGAAGTCATATTTCCTATACTTTACTTTTTAACTACCAATAACCACTACTTTTTGAAAAATGCTTCGCAAAGGACTTCAGGAAGTCATATTTCCTATACTTTACTTTTTAACTACAAATAAAGCATTTGGCATTGCAAAAATGTCTTAACTTTTCAAAAACCATCAACAATATTTGTGAGAAAATTTCTCATTAATGAAATTTATGGCATCAAAATGATTACCCTATTCCTGTATCAATTGGTTCCAAAATTATTTGTTTCTGGTTTTTTTTTCAAAAATTTGTCCCCAAAAGCTTGTTTGCGTCATATTATATTTTGACGCTTATCGGTTGCATTGCAGTCAAGCGCTTATACATTCTTTTTTTATAAGAATAATGTTTGTAGGAATATTCAAGCTCAGAATCATCCAATATTTGAGAAGAATATTGCTCAGCCTCAGCTCACACATTTGTGTTTCATTTTTCAGCAGTTGCCTGTTTTGCGATGTTCATAACAGAATCGCATGACTAAAATATCTCGTTTTTTCAAACGTTCTACCATTTCTTCGCAATGACAGGAAATTTCTTTTAACTATGTTGTTCCCCTGAAACCATATCAGATTTGAGAAAAAAATAAGAATACTTTAACAATATATTCAGGCTGGAAACGAAAATTTCTTAAGAATATCGAGGCTGGACAAAATTTATAGTATTCTTATAACAAAAAGAGTGTATTTGACAATTTTCTCTGCCAGTTTATTACCATCAGGGACAGTGCAAAATTTGTTATTATGACATGGCCAATGGAGAAGTAAAATTCTTGCAAAAGTGTCTGCTCACTCCATATGAAACCATTGCAAAAAACCAACTGTCCCATCACCCTTTCCTTAAAAAATGTATCTACCCCGTATTCATGAACAACAGATGTTGTATGCCACCGTTATTAGTCAAAGACCATAACAACATCAATTCTTGTCGCCTTACGAGTCTTTGTCAACGAAAAGATTGACTTTGAAAATGAAAAGACGAAACGAATCGCTTTTGTAAATTACCGACGAGGACACTTTGCGTCATTTTGTACACATCTTTTCAAGCATTTCTCATTTGGCATGATTTACACTTCTGTCCTCAACATGATCAATTTTATATTTCAAACTTCATCTTGAGCTTATAAAATGTTACTGCCCCGTACATATTTGCTTTTGAATAAAAAGTGTTGATCCGCTTCTGTACGAGCTCAAAATTCCCGTTACGTTTTGAACCGGCCATGTTATAAAATAGGATGCTGTTGGTTCCTGGAGAAAGTAAATCTTTGTTGTTAGATTTGGGACAATGTTGCGCAAGCCGAAAATGTTTACATTTTTTGTCAAGAAACTCGTTCATAAGAAGGTACTGGATAGACAAAGATTTAACAAAATCCAGCACTATATTTGAGAAGCATAACAAACTTGCAGAAATAAATAAATTCTAAACATATAACAGCGAAGAATCATTCGTTCTTGAAAAATATTCATTACAGTTGTATTTTTGAGCGTAAGCACTCAATTTCCTATCAAATAAAGAACTCAACTTCCTACCAAATATCGTCTTGTATGTCGAGATACATACTGAATGAAACATAATTGTTTGAGAGTTTTCCAGACAAAAGGATTTTTACGGATTTTTGGTGGATTTTCTTGAAAACGAAAGGTTTTTTGCCAAAGGTGTAAGAGACTTTGTGTGAGTGAATTGCCCCTTTGATAGTAGACTTGCCCCAAACCAATACAGTATCGTCATTACAGTTCATGAACTATACTTGGGACAAACAATAAGTCTACTCGGATAGTAATGAAATTGGAAATCAAGTTTAAGAAGACTTTTGCTTTTGCAAAACTTCAAGATTGCTTTTGAGACCAAAGTTTAAAGTGAGGTCTACACTGCCTAGTTTCAAGTTCTTTCCAATTTCCCAGATAAAAATTCCTGGGTGTGTTTAAAGGACAAGGCCTGGTTCAGTTTTTGACATCATCCCAAAATGTGGTCAGCTAGTGGTCACACATGGGAGTAAGTCCTTAAATTTGCGAGTTTCGAATTTCTTATATCTTATCACCTTTATTTCATCAAAGATGTAACACTTCGCGGGTACTGCAAATATTTGAAGTTCCCTAAGTTTGTTGAATCCCTTTACACGAGAAATACTGGGGCACGGTACTACTATCTGCCCCTAAGCTCTCTAAATCCTTGTCCACTCAGTAGATAGTTTTTCATAAAAAACGTACGGAATGACACAAGCTTGTCATTGGCCATGGCCATCAGTGCCAGAGCGCGTATTGTTTACATGGCTGCCAATTACCATTGTTCTCATTGTGTTTTTAAACAATTCAATCAATAATGGACCTTTTTGACTATTCTACGAAAGAGCCTAGATCGAGCATTATTTTTATACGCTTTCATACGAGAGATTCGATTGAGTTGCGTTATAGCTTCCATCACTTTTGTGCACATTCGAAAGTTCTTCAAAGTGTAGAGAAATTTCGTTCGATTCAGAATTTTTTTTGGAATGGGTCTATGTTCTCCTTCTTACGGTCCTGCCAGCCATCATGTTTTAGTTGTGGTTTTCTTCAAGTTGACAGAAAATACAAGGATAGGCTAACATCATTACTCTCAGATGTTTAAGTCGGTAACCTTTCGTTTTACCACAAGTCGGAGTTATGAGAAAATTTAGTTTTTGAAAATATAGGATATGTTCTTTCATCCGGAGCTTCAATAGCATGGTGGACCACATGTCGATTAATGCCAGCTCGAAGATTGGTCTTGTTTCGTTCGTGACTCACATTTTAACAGAATCTTTGCTCCAAAATACACGCTTTTTTAATTTATAAGGAACTGGTTTACAAGAAACTAGTACTACGATGACCAAAAATTAAGAAACTCTAGTACTACGCTCAAGAACAGCTAAGAAACTCTAAAATGTTATTTCTCTACGTCTCTCTTATTTTATGTCTCTCTAATAAAGCTCCCTTCATCTGTTTTTTAACTTTTGACTGCCAAAATTGGTGACTATTTGCCTGAATGTGCATGGCTTATTCGTGGTGACAATATCAATGCAAAATACAAGCCCTTTGTCGATAAGAAGGCTCAATTTCGAACAAGAACGCAATTGAGCTCAAACAGATAAGAAACTAATTAAAGAAATGTTCATGCGAACTTAAGAAACTTTTAATACAAAGTGCTGATCCAAGTTCATTTATACACCATGCACCACAAAGGAATTGCCCCTTCATTTACCCAATTGACCTTTCTTTCTCTCAACCCGGAAATGTTTTGACCTTTAACGGTCAACTGCAAATTTATGTAATACGTGCGAAATAAGTGCATGTCACGTTAATCTAAATTGTGTGTGGAATATGATACTCCACTCGAGGCGCCAGCCCCCTGAATCCAGATCCATTTTGATGTGTCATGGTCCCCTGTGTCGATTCACCCGCCGGCTGTCTTTTTATTAAGACCCAAGATACACAGCGTTTGATTAAAGCTCAAAATGAGATATTCCTTCGAGCAGCCCTTGAGGGCTTCATGCTATTAGTGTAAAGTTTCTTCTTATGAGATCACCAGGGCTGTGGAATTTGATGAAAACCGATGAAAACCATTCACAAGATTTATTTTTGTTGGAACAATAAGATAAATAACGTTGACTCTCGCTCCATTGTATTTTAAGCCAACACGATTATCTCTTTCGTCACTGAAACCGGGGGTATCTGTTCTGTTTTCAGCATGAAGAATATCTGGTTTCCGTTATGGGGTATTCCCTGGTTACGAAATCACAGGGAACCCAGGGAATTGTTGACTAAAGCAAATGCTCCTTCACAGTGGCATCAATCGTTGATATCACAGCTCAAAAGCCTTGTCAAATTACAGGGTGTCCCTAAAGACCCCCCCAGCTTCAAACTCAAATATCTCTTGACCTGTGTGTGCTAGCAAAACTTACATATATTTTTTTATAAGAAACTCAGACTCTCAGATCGCTAAAAATTAAGAAACTCCAGCATGTTTTTCGTTATTCTCACTTGTTTCTTGTATCATATTACCCGGAGAGTACTTCAGTAATTTCTAAAAATATTGGAAAGGACGGCACAGATTCGTTTTGAAATGTTCAGATCAGGAGGGCACAGATCTGGCAATGTTAAGAAACTTTCAGTACTGGCCCAAATTCTTAGTTTCTTATGAAAAAATACGTGTAGCTCTAGGATTGAGCAAGTGACACGTGCGCGACACAACAAGAATGGGAGGTTTTTAATTTTGAATCAACTTTTCACTATTCTGGGAATTTTTATCGGACACCTTAATATGTTCGGGTTTGCCATGGTTATTATGCGGACGGGAATGCCATCGAAGTATCAACTTTCCCAGGTGTTCCAAAAAGGAATGTGCTCCAAAAGATAGGTATCACACTGCTGAAAATCTTTCTTTCCCAAAAAAACAGTTTAAAACAAATTCTTCAAAATCTTTCTGTTTAAGCGGAGGATGAGACAAGCGACGACAATCATTTTACACTTCATTTTATCGCCTTTCGTTCCATGTTAACAGTTGACATTTCCAGGAGACTTGGACGGTATATAAGAGACATAATCGGTTAAGAAAGAACTATCAATTAATTTGACGTGAACATGTTTTTAGAACGTTTCGAACCAGGCTTGGTTCATCTTCAGCAAATCAAATCAAATAAACATGGCAATTTATACCAAGGAACAAACAAGATCTTTCTGTTTAAGATTGGATCATTGAGCTGCGGAGGCTGTGTCCCCTTAGTTCGCGTTACATAAGTTATGATCAATGATTAATTATCATAATTAGCGTACTGTAATAACTCATTATCCTCTAAACTTGACCACGTGCACTGTCACATTGCCGCACATGTAGCTAATTGTGAAGGGGTCAACAGTGGAGGTCATTTTCCAGGGGGTAAAGGTCATTTTGACAGCTGCAGTCAAGCAGGAACTTGATTGGGGAATCCTCAAGGGGGAATTCACAGTAGAATCGATTTAAGGAGATACCCCCTGAAGAGTGATTCCCCAATATGTTCATGCCAGGGGGTAAATCATAGAGAGATAGGACGGTGTGGTTTGAGTGATGAGGTCTTTTCTAATCTTTTTTATCCATTTTTTAAAATCTAATTGCAAAGCTGCAAATACGCAGCTTTTAATTTGAAATAATTTTTCGAAGGAATCTTGAACGAGCCTTGAATTAGTTTCAGCTGTCCAAGGGTTATGTAACATCCAGGAAGGTTATTTATTTGTAATTGGCCTATCGATAGGGAGCCGCTCTAGGTCTCTAGAAATCTCGTGCGATTATTTGAGGAACATGAATCCGTTCTTTTCTTCAAATTTTCTTAGAAATCTCTGAAAATACATTTAAAAAATTGCTTTCGTATGTATATCATGCGCCAAAACTCACGGTTTAGGAAGACACGGGGAAGAACGGAGAAAGCAAACTGTATCCTTATTTAAAATTACACGTGTTTTTATAAGAAACTATTAGTTAAGGATTTGAGCCAGTACTTTAAGTTTCTTATGGTCAAATTTGGTCTCATCGGAAACTATAGATCATGGACAGATCAACAGTGCTGTAGTACAACTAAAGCAAAACTGTTCTGCCAGTTCAACTACTAGACTTGTTACATGAGGCCTTGTTTTCGCTCCTTCCCTCCGAACGATACCCTCCACAATACCCAGTTCGCTTCAACGAAGTTTTAGCTCAATGACTATAACCGTAGATGACAATTCAATTCAATGGAGCAAAACTTAGACGAATGTCATCAGTCTATTCAACTACTGCACTGTGGATCTATAGTTTCCGTTTAGGCCAAATTTGGTTTTCAGACAGTCAGAGATTTCAGCGTGCCCGCAAAGGACCCTGGGTGACAATGGCTCTTTAAGAATTTCATTACCGTGCCAAATTTTAAGTTTCCTTCAGAAAATACGTTTAGTTGTATTCTCAGTGCAATGTTTAAAATTTGTGCCGATTTGTAAACTTTTTCTGTCTCGTTCACAGAAATATGACCAATGGTAACGTTCACAAAGATGTCGAAGGAGCAGCTAACCTTGATAACACATTGAATGGAGGAGTAACTTTTATATCAGACGATATAACATGCAAATTTAATCAACACGTCAAAATTTCCAACATCAAGGCTGTGATACGGGGTAAACGAAAACACTCCTCACGCGAGCCTCATTGCAGTGGTCATGGAACCGATGCGGAGGAGAGTACAGAGGATTCTTTACGTTCAACTGTAAATGGTATGAAACGAAGTAATTATTGTGAGAGTCCAATTTTCAACAATCGTGCAGACATTGATTCAAAAGGTGAAAGTATTACAGAGAGTAGCTGTGGACTCGAAGTACCTACTATTAGGAGCAATGTGACCAGATTAAAAAGGAAAATAAGAGATTTTGCTGGGAATGGTGATTGTCTTTTAAATGGCACATGTGTTAAAATAGAGACAATCAGAGACAAACAGAAACCTAATCAAGAGGGGGCACACCCCATCAGGAAAAATTGCCCCAACAAAGGAAACTGTCATGGAATTAGTACACTTGTTGAAGAAGTTGGGAAAACAGAAAACGCAGGCGATCGAAACTGAGTTTGTTAGTGGAAAGGAAACATTGCCAAACAATAGTTGCCCCAACATTTCGAGAGCAAAAGATGATAATTCGAACGGTATTCCAAACAGGAAGAGTACTGTTAAAAATTCTGTAAATACTAACCCGACAAATTTCAAGCCAGTGAGACTAAAGAGGAAACGAATAACGAGAAATTTAGGCCCAAATAATAACGAACCTAGAAACGTTAATCATGATCATACGACCGATAAAGAAGACGTCAATGCGATTAATTGCAATCAAACTTCATCTGTACCTCACAAGAATATCAATGCTCATAAAGCAACGACGAATAACGATATTAAATTGACGAACGATGAAATGGAATATAATGAATGCGATAAATTCGTTAATAAACTTGAAATTTGCAATTCGAAAGATGCTGGCACGGTTAAGATAAATGGTAGGAAGCATCGCCTAAATCGCGCTACTGTTATAAATGGTACGAAATTTACCGATGTGTGCATGAAAAGATTCAACAAAAAGGGAACGATAAATGATACTTGCGGAGCAACAGTGAAGGAGAACGGATCGACTGTGGATAAGCGCATAGAGCCGTCGAAAATATGGAGTGCTAGTTCTTCATGCACAACGATAAGTTATACGAAAGAAGGAGCCCTTCACTATGGTGATGAAAGGGTTAGTAACAAAAAAGAGGCAGAAGTAAAGAGAAATGGACCAAGTTCAGATCCTTGTGTTACTTCATCAAACATATCGGATATTGGCGGCAATCATAAAGTTTCTGTTGACAAATTCAAGAAAGGATCTAGTGCAGAGGTTGATGTTACTTCACAATGTTATTGCAAATGGATTAACTGCCATGAGAAATTAAAGGATCCTTTGGAATTAAAACAACATGTCAAGGAACTTCACGTGAAGGGTATGGTTGGAAGTGACTTATTCTTCTGCTTTTGGAAAGGATGCAAAGTATACAATAAACCAAGTAGTTCTTATAGATGGCTTGTCAAGCATGTCAACTTTCATGTCGGTGTCAGACCATTTCAATGTGTTATCGAACCTTGTCAGCTTTCGTTCGCATCGCAAAATGCCCTTATAAGGCACGTCCAATCACATTTCAATCATAGATCGAAGTATTACAAAAAACCTGATGATGTCTCAAAAGAAGCTAACGTTACCCCCGGCAAGGATGAAGAAGTCAATTCCGGATCTGAATCGTCTGGTCGGAAAGAAATGAAGAATAGACGGTTACAGTTGTTTATGAGACGGCGGCGACCTGTTACGTCATGTAAGTTACTCTATAGATTTGGCTCAACAACATCAGATAGATCTTTCAGCTGTTCTACAAAAGAGCCTGGATCGAACATTTTTGTATGAAAGGTTCGATTGAATGGCGTTAGAGCTTCTATCGCTATTGTGCACATTCGAAATTTCTACAAAATGTATTAACATGTCGTTCGATTCAGATGCTTTCTCAAAAAAAAAAAAAAAAAAA
>REGL01000147.1:103300-123731 GCA_004194395.1 Aurelia aurita complex sp. Pacific
AAAAAAAAAAAAAAAAAAAAAAAAAAAAAAAAAAAAAAAAAAAAAAAAAAAAAAAAAACCACATCATACATACCAAGTACGATAGAGACACTTTTGGATAAAATCTCTAAAAAATGTTTGGCACCTGATTTTAACAAAGATCATTGAATATGAATTTATTTGGGTTCCTCTTATAAGAAACCTTCCTAAAATCAGGCTGAGAAGTTTCTTATATGAAGGCACCATTTCTCGAAAAAATCAGCCTGAGGTTTCTTATAAAGTGGTTTCTATTTTGCGGGTTCTTACTGTATTTCTTATAAGCTGTTTCTTGTTAAAAAAAAAGAGTGTATTTCATGATTTTCTTTTCTTATTTTAGGTCAAAATGACGATCCCTTTGACAGATCATCAATAGACTACATCAAAAAGAAACTTCTTTGTTTGGAAAAGGATCCTTTAGATACTTGCAAGCCAACAGAGACAAATTTTTGGAGAAATGGTCAGGTAAGTTGTTCCGATTTCTCAATTCGGAAGAGGGTTTTGGCAATCCAAAGAACACGATAGTAGACTGTTTATTTTACACAACATGATGAACCCTTTTTCAAATCTTAAATGGGGTACGAAGACCAGCATAGCATGCTTTTCGCGAAGTCAGTGACTTGCTCTGCACAGCTTCCAGAATAACTGACTTTACGAAATTCACAAAAACAAAGACAAGCGATGGCAAAGGCTTCTGCTCTTTGTATTTCCTTTAATTGATCCTATTTCAAATCTAGTGTCTTAGGCCCTTTTTCAGCCATTTCACAAAAATCAATCTTTGCAAAATTGAATTTACTTATGTTTTCCTTGCTCATGAAAACGCGAAAAAATCACAAAATTACTTTAAGTCTTTCTGCTATCAAATGAAGTTCAATTCATTCAGATCCATCTGGTACTTTTGGTATCACACTTCTTCAAACGCCTGAAATTTTTTGGCGCACCAGACACTCGATTTTTACATGCTGGAGAACCAAGGAAGCGCTTTATTGTCGCAACCACTTATTGGGACTTTCTTGCGCCATAAATCAGCAACCGCATGTCACATTGACCCAAACAAGGTCTCAAACGCTAAGTTAAAGCCTGGCCTATGAAACTGCATGCATGATCAGGCAATTAAAAGTACAGCTCCTCCACAGGAGCCGCCTAAACAGGAGCTATTCATTTGGGGCACCCTGTAAATTGCGGGTTTGTTTTGTTTAGGTTCTTGGAAAGAGAACTTCAATAACTGGTAAAATTCAGTACTTGGTGGAACACCCGTCACCAAGCAGAGGGTACGTACTACATGTCATGTCTTTTCGTCACCGCTGTCAGGTTTTTCAGGAGATTTTTAATTTTAACTGTAACTAACTTTTGAGCTCCTGGGATCAAACATACGAACATTTTCAGACACTTTTGTTGAAAGCAACTCGCAACTGCTGTGAAATTCCGATATGAATAGACCTGCTGTCCACCCTAAAATTGATGTGCAACCCAAGGTTAAAGAGTTTGTGCAAGGTTAGAAGCTTGCATTTGCAAAGATCAAAACAATCTAAAAAGATCCCATTCAAATCGAAGTTGTACACGCACCGTGAGCAATGGATAGCCAAAGAAACCATTTCCATGTCTGAGTGTTTTCTTTGTTCTTTTTATAGAGAGGCCTATTTTCCAATACACATTCCCTTTAACTGCCTTTCCATCATGTCAAAACTTCTTTCTAAATCAGCCAGATAATTCCCCCCCCCCCATGAAACTGTCTTCTTGCCCTCTATCACCTTGTAGAATACACGTACTTTTTTCATAAGAAACTAAGAATTTGGGCCAGTGCTTAAAGTTTCTTAAAATCATCAGATCTGTGCCCCCCGGAACATTTAAAAACAAATTGTTTTTGAAGCCTTTCCAGTTTAGACATTACTCAAGTACTTTCCGAGTAATTTGATACAGGAGACAAGTGAGAATGAAGAAAAATATGCTGGAGTTTCTTAATTTTTTGGCAATCTGAGAGTCTGAGTTTCTTATAAGCGGGGTTTCTCATTGGCTTTAAATTGATGATTTGCATGATGATTAAGCAAATTATGTTGCTAATTTCTCCTTTAAAAGGGCTACGTTGTAAATTTCCATTTGTGGAAAATACGATTGAGATTTTGTACGAAATATAATGCATGCATGTAGTGGGTGTCTACAAATCAATGTTACTCCCTGAACTATATTGATTGTGACTGTATTTTTAACCGTTCCCCCTGAACTCTATAGGCTGTGGTTGTGTCTTGTGTGTTGGTTGTTGTTTTTGTTTTGGTTTTATGCTCTCTGTCATAAATGGGTTGTGGCAGAAAATTTAATTCAGTTATCATAAATACATTGCCACAAATATGGCCGTAATGCAGTTGCTAAAATTGGACCATAGGCTCACCGCAGGTGAAATTCTATGTGTGTTTTGACAAGTTGTGTTTTTGGGAATGGTCAACAATAATGAGACGAGTTGGAATTGAAATAAGTAATTTTTCATAAGAAAACCAGCTGAAACGGTTACAGAAATCTCCAATAGATCTTTTAGCTATTCTGCAAAAGAGCCTAGATCGAACGATATATTTCAATATTTAGGTAAGGGAAGGTAACCCCCTTAAATAAGTGTTTGTTTTTAAGGGGCCCTCCCATAAATTTTCAAGGGACCCCCTATCTTATATGGTTTTATCTATTTTCAGTCATGGAACCTGGTTGGATGAGACAGTGGTACAGAAGAACGATTCAAAGCAAACGTCAATTTTAAAGTTGTCCAAGGAAAAGAAAGATGAACTTTGTAACAAAGTATTTGGCTATTCGAAACGACCACATGGAAGAAAGAGAAGATAGCATAGAGGAGGCTTGTTCCATTTTTATATAAAATAAGGGAAGAAGTCAAAAATCACGTGTACACTAAAAATCTACGAATACCTCGGGTTTTTTATTAAATGACAAAGCTTTACACACAAAATGGTAGGCGCTAGTAGAAGAAGAAAATGGAAGAATATTTCCTTGTATAAGCTAGGAAGTTTGATGAAATAAATTTATGTTCAAAACTCTAGCCCACATCTGAATATGTGAAATATGTGACAGATTTGTTTTGAAGGATTTGATTGTACTGGAGAAAAATTCCGAACTTTAAGGGACAGAATATACCCTCCAAGTTTGTTGCCATCGAAGTTTTTCAGAGACATGTGTTCCAACTGTATGAATCAAGAAAGCAAAACATTCCCGCGGGATCCCCAACAGCTTAGAATAATGCAAGTTGCCTCGCAATTCGCAATCTAGCCTGATTTCCATTTGGCGTAAAATTCTGCTCGTTACGAAATTTTCAGCAATCTGATGATGACTTGCTGAAAAGCAACGTCGCGCAGAAATATCGTCCTCGTGAAAAGATGACTTTATGCTAGCCTGCGTGCAGACTCTACTGATTTCCTTTCATTTCAGAGAGGTAGGAGAACCTCTCTGAAAAGAAATCAGTAGAGTCTGCACGCAGGCTACTTTATGCGGGATGGGAAAAATTTAGCGAGATTTCTGCTGTATAAAATGTCCCCCATTGCAAGAAAACTTCTTATTTGTAAAAATACTATTTGATCTTTCAAATATTGTAAATAATTGTAAATGTGTTTTCTTGCGTTATTTGCAAGTTGCTTGTTTATATATTGAGCTAAGCAGAATAAATTGTAATTTCAAGATTTTCTTGATAAAATATAAGTTAAGAACGGCTTCGTTTTGCCAGATTTTAAAACGTCTTCTGTAAATGTGTTGTGATATCAAAAATGTTTTGAATGAAAAACCTTATCTTTTTCAGGGTTTTTTCTGTTAGTTTTAGTAAATTTTAGAGATAATGGACCTTGAAAACTTCCAAGAAGTCTTGTCATGCAAAAAGTGGCGAAATTTCCCTGCAGTCTTGAATGGATAATTGTTTGGAAATTTGAAATTTATTCTGGGAAACCACGGAAAGCAAAGGGTAAAAACACATTACCGTTTCTCTCCTTGAATCTGTGGAGAAATTGTTGGTTTCGCTTGAATTTCCAATATAAAAAATTTAGAGAAATCAAACCTCCTAAACTAAGGGCGTGTTTGATTGGTTGTTCTAAATTTACCAGATCCTGAAAACATTAGCACTTCGCCATCCGCTAAAATCAGAAAAAGTTACAAATTTCGGTCACATTTGGGCAAGAGTCCACCTTGCGCCTTATTCGGGCACAATGTTCGTGAACAATTGACTTTTGTTGGGCAGCCCCCCCCCCCAAGATGTTATCTTCTCGTGCGGTTCGAAATAATGAACTTCATAGAAACTTGTTTACCAATCAACTTTCGACAGTAGGCTTTTGATTCACAATGGCGACAAGAAACGAGAATCTCTCCAAAGTCTGCCAAATTTTCTGCCTTTTGGAGCAGAATGTTTTGACCGCATTCCAAACCTAAACCTATCAAATCTTTACTGCTTTCAGAATTTGTAGCAATCAAACACGCCTTAAAAAGTTAGTCATGAATGAATCATAAAGTTGATTAGGCGCGGACAAAAGTGCAAAGGGAAGATCTTTCACACATTGGCAAGCAAGAGAGGGTGAAGGTGAAGGTGAAGTTGCATTTTTAGCGCCAAGCGCTGGGATCATAGAAGTAGCTAAGCGCTTATCGAGTCCGCGACCCCTTGCCATGACGCTCAAGTGGTGGGGCCCTATCGGGTATCGAACCCTGTCCGCCTGACTGTTCTGGCTGCAAAGTCAGAGGATTACACCACTGCGCCACAACACCTTCATGTTTGTAGTTGAACGAAATCTGATGCTAGTATTTTCTTCGAAATCGCTGATTGATGAAAAAGGGCAATGGACACGGATAGAACAAGTGAGTTGAAAATAAAACAGATCATATGGCCTTCGTTGGACGTCACTTTCAAAACGCCATCTCATTGGGCGGATGAAAATAGTTGTGGCGGTGTAAGACCATTTTAATATTAGTCATACGGTGAATAACTAGACTTATTCCAAAAAATTCTCAACAGCGAAAGTTAGAGGGACTTATGTAATGAGTCTAGTGAATAACACCATTTAATGGACTATGTCAGCTACAGCTGTTTATACCTACTTCAGGTCACGTAACCATACACTTAGGAAATCATCTCTTTGTATGCTGATACAGTTACCCACATCGGGCATTTCATGGTACGCAGGTTCTTAACTTGTAGGTTCTTAAGGAAGGTTTTCGGAAGAGAACAATCACGTGATTTAAAATGGGTGCAAACAACTTTAACTGAATCAGTCTTTCCAGACCTAACATTCCATTCACAAATTATATGTCACTCGAGATTTGCGAAAACGCTAAATTAATCATGGAAAACGCTTCAATCGTTTTTATTCGCGGCCCATTTTCACGTCTTTGATTGCTTTATTGAATGATTCCCATAATGGCGGGAAAATTAATTCGACGCGCAGGTTACCAAAACTGGTAGTGAAATGAGCAGCCAGTGAACCATGACTTATCCTAAACATGGGCCTAAGTTTTAACAGTGATTGAAATCTCCTTCGACAAACCTTGAAGTAGATTCGAAAAGCCGTTTTTGAAACCCGTCAAATTTATCCAGAACTACTTCCTTAGAAACCTTGAACTTTACTGTCGTGGAAATATTTTGTCAAACGTTCATAATGTTAGTCGTGTAGCCTTGAATGAATAGCGCATTCAAGACTGCGCGCTCTCCTCCGCCATGATGAATTATTCGACACGCATGACTGATTGTAAATAATGCTGTTCAAAGAAATCAAAATCTTTGTTTCTTTGCTAGAAAAGTGTGACTCCTTGGGGCAATTGTTATCAATATAATTACAGACTTTTTGGATCGATGAAAGAAATTTGAGAAATGTTGACGATGGTTCAATCTTCGAGAGAAAGAAGCATTTCTGTTTGGTAGGCGCTGCACGAAAGATATTCCACGATAAAGGTAAACACAGTTTGATTCAATGCTGAGTTGAAACTTCTTTTGGCAAATCGAAATTGTAGCCCCGTTAGTTTGAATTTATCCGTGTGTTATGCTTAGGTTGACGAATTAATGTCTCAGACCTATTACTTGCTGTCTTTTATTGTCAAAACTCAGAGAGATGTACGAACTTTATTAGTTATTTACCCTTAAATATATCCGAGGATCGTAGTAGTTATAGGAATTTGATTGAGAAATCTTGATAATCTAGAAGTTTTATCATCAACCAACTTGGAACTCTTTACAAACGAAATTAAGCTTTAAAATCACTTTGTCAAAAATGAGGCATCAATTCCTTTCCTCCTTGCATTTTATCGTTGCTTGCATCAACATCATGGCAATTTATACATCCCAACAAGTGTACATGTGTTTATGAAATTTCTTCAAATTTCGAGGATATGAACTTCATATCGATGACATTTTCTATGCATTTGTACAGAACTGTTCATTTCTTTTTTGTAGCCATCGTTTCATCCTCGTGGATGAATATGTGTTTGGTCTTTATTTCAATTTATCAACTTAACTTAGTGATTTATCTCATTATTGATTTTTTCATTGATTAAGTTTTATGCATAGAAATATGGTTTTATGCCTACCGGGTGAGCCAGAAAAAAGTTCCCACTTTCGAAAATTCGTAGCACCGTAAGTGCTTCATGGATTCGAATGATTCAAATTTTAGTTAAAAGTCAAAAGATCAAAGTATTTTTGTGATTTTTCTCGTCTTCTTACGAGCACTGCAAATATAGGTAAATTCAACTTTACAAAAATTTCATGGTTGCAAAATTACTGAAAAAGGGCCTAAAAAACTCGATCAAATCGTTAGGACTCTCCTCACACCGAACAATACTCACGGGCGTTTCACTTCTCTCAAGAGTTCTAAGACATAGACTCTAAGACCCCGTTTACACGAGAGAAAACTGGATCGATCCAGAACGGGATCGATCCCAAACTGGTACGGATCGGCCTTGCGTTTACACGGGATCGCTTGGGATCGATCCGCTATCCGTGCTAGTTTGGGATCGATTGCCAGAGCGATCCAGTTTGGGATCGATCCCGTCAGAGCCTCGTGTAAACGGCTGGATCGATCCCAAACTGGCACGGATGCAAAACGAGGCAAACCGAAAAAGGAAATCGAGGCGTTTTCATAATGACATCGTTAGGTCACCCTGACAACAAATTAGACTCACGACAGAAGTCCCTCTGACTTTCGTTGTTGTTGTTGTTGTTGTTGTTGTTGATATCGCTTCTGTTGTAGCGACAAGTTTGAAGGGTGAGCGAAACAAGAGACTTTATTGGAATGAGTCTAACAACAAATGGCGCGAAGTCCTTACGCATGCGCAAATCTTTATAAGGAGTCTTGGCATCAGTGACAAGGTGCCTGGATCAATCTAGTGTAAACGCACATAATTTGGGATCGATCCCGTGTAAANAAACAGATACTAAAGATTTTCAATCCCATGGTGATAAATGTGCATACGATAGCTCTCGCCCATGCAAAATTGCATTTTCTCTGTTGTTTTGAGGAGTCTTTTACGATTTGATCAAGTATTTTAGGCCTTTCTCAGTCATTTTCAAAAATACTTCAATCTTTTTTACGATCAAACAAATATTGATTCATTCCAATCCATCCTGTACTCCTGATGCTATGAACTTTCAAAAATGGGAACTTTTTTCTGGTTCATACGGTATAATTTGTCAGATTAGAATAAAACATCGAGTTTCAATCTCATTTAGGCCGAGAGAGAAGAATTACGAGATGAATCCCTGCTTATTACTTCTGGCTACCCAATTCGTATATTTGTCGCAATTGGTCTTATCAAAGCGCTTGAAAGGTGAGTAGTCATTACTTTTTCATACGAGGACCAAAGATCCCAAAATTAGTCAACTTGATCTTATTTTAAAGTTGCTTCCAGGGACGTAGAAAGCATCTCAAACTTGGGGGGCGCGACACTTCAAGATCACTTTTTCATTAAAGGGAATAGACTGCTATATCTTGTAGCCGCTATAAATAGGCTGAAGAAACTCCCACAAACCCATTGTTTCTTCAGCTACACAATAAGACCGGATGCATCAAAGTGGTCGAGTATAATAGAATGTATTTTTGACCTGGCCCGGTCCAGCTTTTAACTATGTCGATTCCCTTTAAGCTAAAGGGGCACTTCCTGAAAATGAAAAGGGCATGGGGGGCATGGGAGGAACATTTCAGGCGATTTCGTCTTCCCAAGAGGATAACACATGTTGAAATTTCTGAAGTTATTGCTGTGAGGCACATATATATTCTAAATCGACTTCTTGTTTATTTGCAGATGACCCAAATTGCGTTCTTTACATTGGTTTTGATCGATACAAAGCAGAATACTTATTGGACGATTCCCCATACAACAACAAAGTAACATTACAAGATGGTGCCATGGTAACAAAGAAAGATGGCAGCTGTGGTGTCTGTGCTCAGTTACTTGGTGGGAGAATTAGCATTGATGGAAAAAATTTTGTTGGTAAGGAGCTTTTTATTTAATTCAGGAAGCTGTTTTGTAATCGTTTCCATTTCAGCCCTAAATACGCGAGAATTACAATGCCTTCTACTCGGCTTCTGAATCATACAAACAAAATCCGCCAGACAGAACTTTAGATTCACTTTTCTTCTTTCGTTATAAGCACATACCTTCTCTTAAAAACCACCTTTCGCATGCACAAGGCGAGAGTTTGCCCTACTAATTTCAGGGGATACTTTTGTGGCGTTGTTTGTTTTGAATTACTGGTTGAGAGTATTTCCTTTGTTTGTAGTCGCTAATCGCTTTGAATTAAGGTGTCAATCAAACGCAACTGTTGCTATCGTATTACAAAATCTGCCATCTGCCCCTGTAAGACACATGATCTAGTAGAATTCTGACAGATATATATTTCTACTTGACTGTCATTTCTTATTTTATGCAATATCTTTGATATATTTCATTCGATTATTTCAGGTATTCCTAGGGATGGGATTACAATAGCAATGATGGTAAATCTCGTACAAACAGCTGGTACTCATAAATTATTTGAAACTGTGGGAGATGCTGCATCAACTCATAAACTTGGTAAGTTTTATCATTTCATATTCAAAGTTTACCAAAACTTGGTAAGTTTTATCATTTCATATTTAAAGTTTACCAAGATGAACTGACTCGCACTGAGCTCTGTTATCTCCAGCTTCAACAGAGTCAATCATTTTTTTCGTTATAGAATCCTTACTTTGCCGAAACGTTATCCCCGGGATATTGAGCTTGTTTACTTGTTCTCCATGGTATCCTGTTTGGCTAGTTTAACTAGAATCCTACTTGAAATGAGCATTTGTTTCCAAATCTTTAACAAGGTTGGTGTAAATTTCTGTGACTTATTTCTTCGCACTGAGTGGCTTGAAAGAACTTTGTATACTTTGCTAGTTTTGTTTCAATCCTGTTATAATTCGCTCTGTCTACATGGCATTGAGCCTCATTGACCACTGTTTTAGCCAGTAAAGACACATACAACTTTTTGTGATATATACTTTGTTATAACTCTACCGTTGGACTTTTCTGCAATTTTCAATATTTTCAGAATTAGAGACTTTTTCTTCTTTCTTAAGACTTCAAGAAATATTTTGAAAAAAACTAGAAACCATCGTAATTTTCCAAACTTTTGAGGAACAGTTTTCAAGAAAAACTCTAGATTCAAGAAAGAGTTTATGAATGTCTACAATTCTACAATACTGTGTCAACGATTTAGAAATTTGATGATGACAAATCCTCAAATGAGTTGAAATATGAAATGTGCTGTAATTTCAAAAGTTTTGCAAAGTAACAAGTTTATTTCAAGCGATCCAATTCAGAGAATAGGCCACATGACTTTACACTATACCAACCTTTTCAAAGATGTTGAATGTATATTCCTGGATGAATTGGAAAGACATAAACATTGCACTGTAGGAAAAGAAACTGCCACGGAAAGTTAGGAAACTCACTAAAGTATGAAATTTCATTTAAATAAAGCAAACTGTTATCAAATTTACTTCAATTGTTTAGTGATCCTTCTTTTTCCAGGTCAGTATAAGCTGGAGGTTGAAAATGGTAACTTATTATGGTTTCATCGGAACGAAACTCTAGACACAGTGTTTTCTGCAATCACTGATAGAGTTGTTATCCAGCCAGATACCTGGGTTGAAATTGTAGTCATGTATGATTCGACGAGAGGAAGAGCTGTTATTTATATTGATGGACAAATGGTGAAAGAAGAAATTTCCGATCAAATGAAATTATCGCAAGATTGGGGATCTTTTGCAGGTAATCCACCACCTCTTCTGTTGCACATTCTTAAACGTTTTTCTCCACAGGGTGTTTCAAGAGGATTGTGCCCCATTTATGTGGATGATGTGGAAGAGGTGTAAGTTCAATTGTCTCATTTTTTACACAGCTGCGTAGGTCAGGCGTCAGCTTAGAGTTTGAAGTTTGAGTAAATCTGGCAAGTGGTTGCTGATTTATGTTGCAGGAAAGGCAAACTAAGTAGCTGCTTCAAAAAACAACACTTCCACTCTTCTCCAGCAATGGCAAAATCAAGTAATCTTTGAATTCTAGCGTCATGTTCGAATTTTCTCTACATTCTTAAAAGAGTTGACAGTGTTGTGTCACAGATAAATAGCGTCAATACCCTTTTCAAAATGTAGAAAAATTTAGATACAATGCTATAACCTTTACTTTGAAAATTCACCTAATTTTGGCACTGCTGGAGACAGCAAATGCCAAAGTCAAAGTCAAAATAAGCTTCACAATAACAGTATAGGTTCCAAATCTTTATCTCGGCGTAAAAAAGTGGGTGTAAAATTCAATGACCTATTTCTTCTGATTGAATGGCTTGAAAGAAACTTNTTTTAAGTTTTTTTTTAATTTTTTATTGAATTCTTGAAAAAGAAGAAAAACACTCTAATTCTGAAAATATTGAAGATTTCAGAAAATGTCAACGGTAGAATTATAGAGAATTAGCTAAAGTTTCTTTGAAGTCATTCAGTTCAAAGAAATAGGTCACTCAATTTTACACCAGCCTTTTTAACGATTTGGAACCTATGCTCACAATAACATGATGCATGATGTGCAGTTGCTAAAACGTATGTAATCTTTGAACAGAAAGGATGACTTTTGATAACAATCGAAAGTTCCCTGTTATATTCTTCGATTTGCTTGCATGAATTTAATTTTTCTTCCTTCATCCAATTTAGGCATCGGTGGCCCGAAACAAGATCATGAACTCAAAGGATATGTCGACGAATTTTACATCTTCAACCGCACTTTATCTGACGAAGAAATCAACCAACTTCATGATCGATGTAAAGGGCCTTATGCCGCAAAAATCCTGCATCTCAATTTTGAAAACACGACCACTAATCTCACATATGATATCTCATTTCAAGGCAATGATGGTTATTTGATTGGCAGTACAGCTTCTGGTAAGAATGTTATCATTGTTAACTATCGTTATTTTTTGTGTATTTATTTGGTTTAGAAGTCGGTTGGTAGGCGATTCAGTTCTCGTATTTTTTGGTGTAATTAAAACACTAACTGCTCAGAGTCTGAAGCAAACAGATAAAATGGCTGAGGTAGATGTTTAGGTTTTCTCTTCTTCCTTCAATATATGCTCATGTTTACCCTTAAAAGTCTGTTCTGGAATGCACAACGGGCGAGCTAGCTACCTGGGTTTCAGGGCAACTTTTAGCGGCTCGTTTGTTTTTGTTTGTGATGACTTGACCGACCGGGATAGAATTCCCTTTGTCTGCAATTTGTTACTTTCCAGCTTTAATGCAATTTTGACAAGGTTTGCCCCTTACTCCAAAATATTGGCCTAAAGGTTCTTAAAAGTAAAAAGGTCTTTTTCATGCGGAATTTTACTTGTTTATACTTTGTAGTACTTGATGTCTCAGCCTAGACTTACGACCTCGAGTTTCCTGTTTCCCTGTGTTCTTTGGATGTCGCTTCTGCCAATAGACATATCGAAGTCCATCAAACAAATCAAAGAACACAAGGAAACAAGGGACTCAAGGTCATAAGTCTAATCTCAGCCTTCAGAATTTGACCTTTCAGTTTTGCCCTCTGACCCTCTATTGTCTTTGAACCTAACAAATTCTATCACCTTTACAGTCAATGGAACATGTGGCAAAGGGGTGAAAGTATCAGATGGAAGTAACAGTGAAATAAACATGCATGGGTCATACTTCAGGAACAAACCCACTGATTCTGTATCTATTGTTATGTGGATCAAGCTTGACGACAATTCTGGCACACATCAATTGTTTCAAACAATAGGTGGACATTCGATGCACACTCGAAAACAATACGATTTAAGAGTAGTCGATGGTTCATTGTATTGGGTGCATCATAACGAATACAATCAAGAAATTTTTAATGTGAAAACGCTGCCAATCATCGTAAAAGGTAAGCAAAGAAATTGTCTATGTCCCTCTTTGCAATAATTTCCCGGGTGACTCAAAAGAATGTCCCCTGTTTGAGAAATCACGCAGCAAATGTAGTTCCGCTATAACATTGAGGTTGATTTTTATAATAGCTGAATGATTGAAGAATTTGTTATTTTTCTTTGGTAATTTTCAAAGTGGTAGTCCCCTTGGTAAAATCAAAGGATTTTAAAACACAGCCTTGCATGCAAAACAGCCGGCCCGGAAAATGGCCTAAACCACACGATGAAATCTTCCAGGTTTTTAAAATTCATTCGAAATCCATCTGAGAATTAGCATGACTAATGAACTGATAAATTGAGGCGAAAACCGAAACTGATATCTCATATATTGCTCTGGAAAAGAAGTAATGAAATAGTAAACTGACAAGTTGCGTTTCTTTTATTTCGAGATGCCTTTCATCTTGCAATTTAGGCCGTTTTCTGGATCTTTTACAAAACTACCTTTTTGAATCATCCAAATTTACCACGGGACTACCTTGTTTGAAAATTACCAAAAAATGCAAAAATACTTCAATCCTGTAGTTATTGGAAAAGCAATTTTGATGATTAAAGAGCAAGTAGTTTCCCTGCAACGATTTTTCGAGGATGAAGACATTTTTTGAGATACCCGTTAGATATATTCCGTTGGTTTTCAGATCAACAAGGCGCCTCAAAAAATATCTCCATGCTCGATTAATTCTAACGGAATTAGCAATGAGCGATATACTTTTGAAACAGCTATTTCCATTTCATCTACCTGGTGAGCGTGAAAAAAGTTCCTACTTTTGAAAATTCATAGCATCAAGAGTATTGGATGGATTTGAACAGAACAGAATAATCTTTAATATACAAACAAATTCCATTACATTACAAGCATTTCATTCTATTTTTGTCCAAAAGAGACTGCTTTACAACCAATACAATAGACGACTGCATTTTCTTTGATATACGAGAGAGTGATATATTTTGTAAATTTTCTCGCTTTTTATGAGCACTAAAAATATAGGTAAATTTGACTTCACGAAAATCTCATGGTTTTGAAAAGCCTGAAAAAGAGCCCAAATACTTGTGAACTTAAATTGCCTTATCATTCTTATTTCCTAAAAGACGAATGGACAAACATTGCTGTCACATACGACTCTGACAAAGAAGTAGCTGTAATTTACGTTGATGGGGACATCAAGGAAGGTGTCAATGGCGCTGGAGCANCAATACAATAGACGACTGCATTTTCTTTGATATACGAGAGAGTGATATATTTTGTAAATTTTCTCGCTTTTTATGAGCACTAAAAATATAGGTAAATTTGACTTCACGAAAATCTCATGGTTTTGAAAAGCCTGAAAAAGAGCCCAAATACTTGTGAACTTAAATTGCCTTATCATTCTTATTTCCTAAAAGACGAATGGACAAACATTGCTGTCACATACGACTCTGACAAAGAAGTAGCTGTAATTTACGTTGATGGGGACATCAAGGAAGGTGTCAATGGCGCTGGAGCATTATCAGAGGACTGGGACGGGGAAGCCTCGTTTGGAAAACATAATTCATCTGCTGGTGCATTTGACTGGTTTGATGAAATTTACATGTTCAGTAAAGAGCTTAGTCCGCTGGAGATAAGGACTTTGTTTATGAAGTGTAGTTATGTTTTGAATAATGGTAAGTTTTTGGGGTACTACAGATTTTGAAATTCTTATTGATTTAAATTTAAGCCAAAATACCTTTTGGCTATTCGACAAAAAAGCCCGGATCGAGTGTTATTTTTATACATTTTTATACGCGACTTTCGATCGAGTGGGGATAGAGCTTTAATCACAACTGTGCACAATCGAAAAGTCTACAAAATGTAGCAAAATAACGTTCGATTCTGATTCTTTTCAGAATAGCTAAAAGGTCTAGTCCTGATTATATTTATTTCACATTGGTCACGGAAAGGCCAGTATAAGATGATGTTTCTGTTCCCTTGTCCATATTTTATGATAGCCTCATTGCTCTAACCGGCAGAATTTTAAAACGGCATTGTTTGAATACTCGAAAATGATGACAATGTAACATTCTTCTGTCCAAAACTGTTGGAACGAGACTGATTGATCCTGTAGGCCTAGATGAATTTCTTCGTCGTCAAAAATCCATCTTCTTTATCGTAGAGACTGCAAAGAGTTTAGTTTCGCCTTTTTCAAAATGTGCCGGCATCATGTGAACGTAGTCAAGTTTCGTAAAGAATTAAAGATGGACAGAAATATGAAAACTTCATATTCCAGCTCTCAAAGTCTCACTCGTTGTTGAGGTCTAAGTTGTGAACTAAGAATGATCAGATTTTTAAAAAGCCTTCGACTCTACAAACAGAAATAAAGCCAACAGAAATATGAAAATAAGGAATATGTGGGTATAAAAATGCCACAGAGTTTTCCACATGCAAAGAGATCTTGTTGATCGAGGAATGTAATTCAAGAGAAATCCTTTGAAACTTTTCAACGTTTGATTGAAGTGAAGTAAAAAATCAAGGACTGGTCACCATTTTGCACAATTTTCAGGCTGATTTTTTCTTTGTAGAACTTGGCAACCAATCTCAATTGATCTACTTAAATTTCGATCGAATTTCTGGCGAAACAGTACTTGATGACTCTGGATACGCCAACGATGGGACGTTAATAAATTTCAGTCAGCTTGCTAGGGATGCAGGGAAATGTGGTCATGGTATTCGCTTTCAAGGAGGTACGTTTTCATTCTTATATTGTGTTGAAAAAAACTGTAGATCTTGGCTTATTTGTTAAAAGACATATTTTCATTGTCTGACAGAAACGTTGATGCAAAAACGAAGCTTTTACTTTTTGTGAGCTGAGTTTGCTGAGTGAACTTATATTCAGTGTTAAACTGAAAAAATGTCAAATTCTAAGTAGGATGTGTGACGTTTTCAGCTGCATTAAGCACGGGCAACGCGAAGCTTAAACGTTGGCCTGTAGGCCTACTTTAGTTTTGTCCGTTATGGCCTAATGCCAAAAAATCAACAACCTTCGCAACATATACGTCCAGTCTTTTGCTGACTAAAGCATGCTAGCATCAATTAAATGTTGAAAGCGCCATATTTCTTCTTCTTCTGCGTTCATCTGCTATCGTGTTATCGAAATTGTCAATTTTAAAGGCCTAATTTTAAAATGCGCCTCCAGGAGGGAAAGACTTAAGGTAGGCCTAGGCCAACATTTGATCTTCACGTTGCCCGTGCACCAAGTAGGGAACGATTGCATGAATTATGTCTGATACACGTTCGTCACAGAAAGCTATCAGATGAAATTCAGAGTGAAGGACATGGAATATCAAAGGTCTCGTCTCGAGAAGCTTTCCTGGTTTCTCCTGTTCTGGCCTTATCCTTCGATCATCTTTCGTCTTTATCAGGAGAAAAATTGCAGTCCTTTTGGTTCCAGAAAGCAGTAGTCATTTTCCATACGCTGTACGATTCTAAAATTTCTTCTAAAAAATGATTCTAAAAAGGTTGGATAGCAAGGGCAGATTTTGCAATAATACAATAGCAACTGTTGCGTTTGAGTGACACCTCAATTCAAAGCGATTAGCGACTGCAGACAAAGGAAATTCTCTCAATCAGTAATTCAAAACAAACAAAGCCGCAAAAGTTGCTCCGAAATCAGTAGGGCAAACTCTCGCCTTGTGCAAGCGAAAGGTAGTTTTTAAGAGAAATCACGTGCTTACAACAAAAGAAGAAGGGTAAATCTAAAGATCTGTCTGGCAAATTTTGTTTATTTCATTCAGAAGCCGAGCAGAAGGCATTGTAATTTAGGCCTTAAATGAAACGATTACGAAACAGGTCCTGGATCAAATAAACAAAATCTGTCTGACAGATCTTTAGATTTTTCCTTCTTCATTCGTTATTCGTACATAACTTCTCTTAAATATCACGTTTTGCATGCACAAGGCGAGCGTTTGCCCTACTGGTTGGTTGGATATGCGTTTCTTCGGGTTAACTTACGAACCAGTTTCATTTTATTAGGTCATATCCAGCTGAGTGGTGAAAAGATAAAAGACAAGCCAAGTGTTGGAATAACTGTGGCTGTGTGGGTCTACGTTGATTCAAACGAAGGACAGCAAGAAATATTTCAGACGATTGATCCTTACGCTGACCAAAACAAACATGGACAATTTTATTTGGAATTGAGTGATGGGCAAATTCGATGGTTTCATCGAAATACCAAAGGAGAGGTGTGTTTCGTTTATTAGAATTATTACATAAACTTCAGCTGTCAGTATTGTATGGTTTTTGCAAATTTTGTCAAGGGCGCCTACCTTGTAGGAAGTGTGTTTATTCCCAGTACTGTCCCATGACCTAGTCCACAGAGTCATTGGTGTCCTGTGACCCAGTACTGTTAATATGTGTGGAATTTCAAATTCTAACGTCTGTTAGTGCTGACCAATCAAAAATCACGCTGTCTGATTCCCTGTGGCCAGATCGTATGACAGTTGATATCATGTTACATAAACACCGGAATTTGAAACCACAAAGTTATTCATACGTCATCTTGACCTTGAGAGGATTGACGCTGTGTACTGCTGGGTCACGGTACGGTTCTGGGACACTCTCTGTACTGGGTCACAGGACACCAATTACTCTACAGTACTGGGAATAAACACACTTCCTACAAGGTAGGCGCCCTTGATTTGATCGAGGGATTTTAGGCCTGTTTTGAACAATTTTTAAATGAAGCATCTTGATCAAATCAATTGTAATTTGAGAACGATATTACCGATGTTGACAAACTAAATTTTGTGGCCTAAGTTGATATGTTAGCTTTTCTTTTTTTTTATAATTCGACACAATATCATCAGATACATGGTCTAATCTAACTAAAACTAAAAGAGCTAACTATCTAATACAACAACAAATTGTTTGACAAGGTAATGTTAATGATATGTTGATAAGCTCTAACAAAGGAAGAGGGGGAAAAAGTTTATGTGCTATCCAAGCGTTTGCTGTAAATTTTATCAAGGTATTCGGTAAATATTTGCAGGTATTGTTCATCATCATTTGTAAATAGAAAGATCAATTTTTGTTTGTCTGTTGGGATTCTAATGAAATTGGGGTAAATTTTGTTGATTCGGTTTATGAAGTGTCCTTTCTGTTATTGTATGTGTTACACGAGAGTAAAAGGTGAGTTTCGTCTAATAGCTGTACAGGTCTTATTAACTACAAGCAGTAGTAGTGTCCTCATATCTTCCGATTAAGCCGGTTTTCCCTTAGGAGTCCTGTATTGTTATTTGTTAAGATCATTTAGGGTAGCCATGCCTATCATGCTCCCAATGGTATCGTCTCTGTATGGTATCGTCTCTGTTAAATTGTGCAATTTCAGATTGCGTATAAATAATCTTATGTGAATCTGATAAGTGGTTTGAGAGCTACAGATTTTCAGTCATCTAAACTCTTTCTGATTCACCGTGTATCTTTCCTGGCCTAAATTTAGCGTTGCTTACGAGTTCTGTGCAACTCAAAGATATGGCATTATTTCCTGTTGATTCTTGCAGACGGTGTTCAGCGTTGAAACAGGCAAGCCAGTTGTCCTACCAGAGACTTGGACTCATGTTGCTGGGACCTACAATAGCTTTGAAAGAAAAGCAGGCATTTACATCAATGGTGAACTGTCAAATGAAGAAACCGGCTCCGGCCTTTTGTCGCAGGTAAGTGAGTCGTAAACACAGTTTTCAACGCAGTACACTTGAGAGGCACTATCCTCTGCTCTGATTCAGGGCATTTCCTAAGGAAAATTATTTCGTAAAACACGAATTGAGGTGTCAATCAAAGGCAACTGATGCTATTGTATTACAAAATCTGTCCTTGTTCCCCTATGCTTAATAAAAAATTTTTTCATTATTGAAACACCAATATGAATATAAAAAATTCGCAATCTTAGCTTTGAAGTAAATGTTAGCAAATCGTTGCAATTTTGATGTCTCTTTTGCAGGACTGGAACGGCCGAGTCAGTATTGGACGATTTTATGACACTTCGGACAACGGAGAGTGGATCGAAGGTCGGCCATTTTACGGAATCCTTGACGAATTCTATCTTTACAACACTGCCCTATCACGTGCTCATATAAGCAAACTGAGTCAAATTTGCGACTTCCGTCGAATTGTATTGTATTTTGGATTCACTCGAATTGATGGACAAAAGATATTCGATCAATCAGGATTGTCGAATAATGGAGAATTTAGGAATCGATCAGAATTATGTGATGGTATTTGTGGACAAGGAGTTAATTTTACAGAACGAGGATACATTGAACTTAATGGTAAAGTTTTCAGACAGAAACCCATCACAGCTATATCGATATCGACGTGGGTGCGACTGAATACAAACAGGTGAGAATTAAACTTTTCGTAGCTGTTTGTGCACTCTTGAATTTTAAGGCAAAATGAAGCCGGTGTGTGACAAGAAAGCCATCTCATTTTGAAAGGTTACTGCTCCGTGTACACGTTTTTTATAAGAAGCTGGTTCATAAGAAACTAGAACTACGATGACCAAAAATTTAAGAAACTCTAGTACTACCCTCAAGAACAGTTAAGAAACTCTAAAACTTTATTTCTGTATGTCTCTCTTATTCTATGTCTCTCTAACAAAGGTACCTTCGTCTTTTCTTGACTTTTAACTGCAAAATTGGTAAATTGTTGCCTTGATGTGCATGGCTTCTTCTTGATGACAGTGTCAATGCAAAATGGAAGCCCTTTGTCGAGAAGAAGGCTCAACTTAGAACAATACCGCAATTTTAGGCCCACAAAAATAAGAAACTAATTAAGAAACTTTTACTACTAAAACACCGAAATTTTCATGCGAAATGAAGAAACTTTTAGTACAAATTGCTGATCCAGGTTTCTTATAAAAAACGTGTATTTCAAGACGATAACATTGGCAATATATTATTTGATGGTGAACATGTTCGAAGTCATTTCAAAACTTACCGGACTGAAATCGACTACTCCGTCCTGAAATTATGATGTATTTTCTCGAGAAAGCCCCTTCGAGAAACCTTCAAAACAGGCCTAAAATCACGACCAAATTTTCTGCCTTACAGCAATGACTTTTAGATGGTTTAACACGTGTGATCCCTTTGGAAGGAGGACAGTACCATCCCTGGGAGCATAACAACATTATTCCCGTTGATTTCATCCTCCCATTATGTCATTGCTGAAAAGCAGAAACATTAGGATGCACGGTGGTGATATTAAGGCCTGTTTTGAAGGTTTCTTGGAAGGGCTTTCTTAGAAAAATACATCATAGTTTCAGAACAGAGTGGCCGATTTCAGTCAGGTAAATTTTAAAATGGATTTGAACATGTCCACCGATGAATGATATGCTTGCCGCCAATATTATTCTCTTGATATCTAGGCAGCAATGGCCTTTCGAACCGTGATTGTGGTTGTTTTTTTACTCACCCGGTAGGTTGAATTTTAATCAATTAAACATTTCTATTAACTTTTTGGCAACGAAGTAAACATCTGAATACCGAGTGTCCCAAAAAAATGTATACGGATTTGGTTGACTCCAGCACTGTGAATTTAGCTTCAATCAATGTTTAATCACCCTAAAACTGTTCCTCGGTAGTTAACTTGAACATAGATACCTTGTTTGTTGATATCGGTACTTTGAGACCAGACATGTTAATCTTGAAAGCTCAAATTTGCCTCTTTCTGCAAACCAGAGCTTTATCATTTTGGCCTAAGCAATTTCTCAAGGCACAGCATAGAAATCAACGATAGCCTTGATAAGATTTGAACAATATTAGATCTTTTGTTATTCTATTTTCCAGAAGTCATCCCCCAGTCACCCATTGGGAAATTTCTTAATTTTTCATTAATTTCAGTTTTAATTTCGATGTGCTTCAGGAATTTGCTTAGGCCAAAAGGCCAAAGCACTGGTTTACAAGCGGACGCAAATTTGAGCTTTCAAGATTTATATTTCTGCTCTCAAAGAACCAATACCAACAAATGATGTATCTATGTTCAAG
>REGL01000147.1:124900-134900 GCA_004194395.1 Aurelia aurita complex sp. Pacific
CCATTTAGAACTCTTAGGTAGTTTGATTTGCAGAATTCAATAAGTTTTTCTCCATGGGAGTCACATTCTTTGCTACAGTATATTTATTGTTTCTTTTGATATGGTTATCAAGTTAAGAGTTTATGTCATTTATTGGTGAGTACTTATCATTATTGTCATCTACAAAGTCTTCCCTTGTGTTAGTTCTTGCATTGAGGTCACCTGCCTTCAAGTCTGAATTTAGCTGTTTCTTCATCTAGTTGATTAAAAATATCATAAGGTAGACATTTAAAGTATGGAGAGGAGTCGGGACTTATGTAAACAAAGCAATTGTAGAGACTTGAAGAGAGAGAGAACCCAAAGAAGATTTTATCAAGTTTTATCTTGTCTGGAACTGACTGCTCAATAATTTGACAAGAAAATTCCTATAAATCAGAGCCATCAAGTGCACGGTTATTGGCACTTGTTTTGCGCGCAAAATTTTTTCGTGTGAAGCCTCTTAGGGACATAGTTTTTATGTCATTTTGCTTGCAGTGGGTTTCTTGCAGGCACAGAATGTCAGGTTTTCTCAAAACCTGCTAAAATTCATCATAATTGAGTTTGCACGTCTTAAATCCAATTGATATTCTCAAAAAGACCTTGTATGTTCCATGTACCCACATCAATATGGTTATAGAAAAGTTGCTTCATGTTGTACTTTTGATCTAAGTTGAACAGTTTGGAATATAAACTTTTAAAGAAACATTAAAGAAAAGAACATTGTTACAACTCGATTGTTCTAGAGAGTGTATATTCATATCTAACCTCCTTTCATTTTGTCTTACTCGGTTTTTTCTAATTCATAAATCAGTTATTTCATGAGGTTCGTTAAGGTTCATGCAAAAGTCTTTTCATTCAAGGGTATTCAATGTTTGTAATTGCTTCAACACCTTGCTTTGACTTGTTTCTCGAATTTCGCCAGCTAGGAACATTTCATCAACCACTGAGTAAACCTTGTAGAAATTGAACACCAAATCCAATTCACAAACATTGTGGAAGAATTCATTTAGAACCTCTACGAAATTGTGTATTGCTTCAAGATATGAAAGGTTGTTATCCTCGACATCAACACAAAAGCAGAAGTATAGGCCAGCATATCTTCGATACACAATTTTGAAGTTTCTGAACTCAACAAAGTTTGTATGCTTTGCATCCCTCACAGTAACAAGCGCATGAACTTCTTCGATCAGTTTTTGTTTCTCGTCATCATCTAATGGAATGTACCATTTGGCCAATCTTGTCTTTCCTGCGCGATTCTGGATCAAAATGAACCTAATCATTGCAATTCAAGTTGACGCAAACAATATTCTTTCGATCTGGCCTTCCTTCTTCGTCTAATTTCTTCAGCCTCTTCGGTTCGCCTCACTGGTTCGCCTATACAGCAAAGCAACAGCAACAACATCTCAATCTCTCATGCAACAACAGCAACAGCAAGGCGTCTTCAGAATCCATTGAAGAAGATGGCGGCAAAAACGGTAGTGCTTGACAATGGAGCTGCAACTCTGAAAGTTGGATTCAGCACTGATAAGGAACCTAGGTAATTATAAATATCTTTAATTCAGAATTAGTTAGAGCTTGCGTTAGATTATGAACAAATAGGTAAACTGCTATTTGAAGCAGCCATATCGAATCCCTCAAAATTGATTTAGGCCTCCCTCTCTGCTGGCTCTTCTTGTCTTATGACTTATTGCCATTCATTGGAACATTGTGGCGGGGGGAGAAATCATACAGCTGAATCACTCATCATCAACGCAAATCGAACTTTAAAATTTGCAAACAATTTTGGAAGCTGATTCTGATACAACACCAGGTGGAAAACGCAATTTGATGAGAAAGTTAACAAGGACCAGAATATTGGAAAGTTTGTACCTATTGTACGTATAGTGCGCACAATAACTTGCACGTGCATGAACGTATGCAGTTTTTGATCTGAGCCACACAGTTAGCAATAAACAATTGATCTATTGTTTTAATCTATTATTCTCAACTGCAAAATTTCCGCGAAATCTTACTTATAGGCCATCGTAACTTGGACATCATGCAGAATACAAACTTTCCAGTCTGAAACAAGGATTGTGATGATGGTCATTAAAAAAAGAGAGACTGTTCCATGGTTTAAAATTTGATGACAGTAATTTTGTCATTTCCAATACAGTATTATAAAAGGCAAGGCCATATTATTTGTCAAATGTTTTGATAGGATCTCCTGTTATCACACTCTGTCAACTGAAAGGAACTACACACATAAATTTGTTTTTGTATCCTTCATTATTCAAGGCAAGATGCAAAGATAAAAGCTTAGCTTTGTGCAGTAACAACAATCTTCAATTTCAGATTGGTATCAAATTCATGTTCAAAAAGCAAGAATGAACGAAGGAAAATTTTCATTGGAGATCAAATCAGTGAATGCAAGGATTTCTCTGGACTGTTTTATATCCTACCATTTCAAAAGGTATGTTTTTTACAGTTTAGCATAGTATTTGTGAGAAAGAACCCAATTTTTGTTAGAAATGTTACCTTAGAAATCAAATTGAGAAATTTCGACAAAACAAAGAGCAAGTTAGTTCTTTAGATAACACAACTCTTTGCAAACTAAGATAAGGAAATAAAGTACTGATTCATTTAGAAATTCATTTTCTATGAAGACCGAGAAAAGTTGCAAAGATGAGGAATTTTTTTCTTAAAATTGCATCATACTGTAAGTAGTGCAAAATATGTCTTATCAAAATTTGAATAAGTTGTGTGTGGATCTCTTGTCCAGAGAATACTGTTGCAAAGTTATGAAAATGCTTTGCCCAGAAGAACATATCCATATCCTATTGTTGAGCTCTTTACAAAATCTTTCATATCTTTTTTTCACTTTTAGGGTTATTTAGTGAATTGGGAAGTTCAGCGTCAAATATGGGATTATATTTTCAGCAAAGAATGTCTTGGGGTATGTAATTTCAATTTTATTCAGTTTTAATTTATGCTTTGTGTCAAACTTCATTAGCACTTGATAGCAAAATAGCAAAAGAGAAGCAAAGAAGCAAAATCTGTTGAGAATGGGCAGATAGCAGAAACTAACCGATGGAAATATTAACATGATAGCAAAGCCCTGTTTTATAAAGCTAAGATTGCTATTTGGAGCTATTTGCTATGATCTAATAAATAAAATTTTGTAAAAACTGAAATTTGTAAAAGTCTTAGTCCTATGTTTGTATTTATTCAATTTCTTTATGTAGGTAGATTTGACTGAATCAAATTTGGTCCTGAGTGAACCTCAGTTCAATTTCACATCAATAAAGGTTTGTTTTATTTATTCTATGTAGTTTCCTTTTATATAAAAATAATAATGAATTTTACCTTACAGTACAAGCCTTGCGCACATTAACATTGTTTTCTTGTCTGAGAATTCTTGTTCAGAAAAATTTACAGTCTTTCATATGGCTCAAGAATTTGAATTCTTGTCATAAAGTAAAAAATTCTTGTCATGTTAATGTGTGCAATGCCTTACATTGCATAACTATGAGGTAAGCATGCTGTTTCTTCCAATCATTATAACAAGATTCTCTCTTGTTGCTTCAGAATGAATTTTGAAAATTCTGTTCTCTAATCTTTATGTGTAAAATAAATGGATGATTACAAATACAGATGACTTGGAAAATTGTAGAAAATTTTCGTTTCCTTGTTTGATTTTGTTTTTTGGAGGCTAAGACAGGTTTATTCATAAAAATTGTTGTTAGATTTCATCTTTATTATTATAGAATTAACTAGCAACTAACAAAAAACGACTATAGTAATGTCAGTCCCAAGTTATTATTTTCTGAAAATTCTCTATTTAGGAATGTATGGATGAAATCTTATTTGAAGAATACAGAGTGAATGCGTTATACAGGAATACAGGTATACATTATTGCACTTGGAGATGAAATTTTAAACCAGTGCTGGGCATTCATTTTTTCATCTATTGACAACTCTAGCAAATGATTTTCAAATTTCAATTGCTATCTTGAAATCCAAAATTTATCAAATGATGCAAAAGATTGCTCCACAGTCCTGGAGCCTTTGGAGGATAACAAAATATACAGTTATTATAACCACAGTACATGCTCCGGCTGGAACGCCATGTTGATGTGTAGAAGGCCTATACTGTAAGGTATGTTAACACAACTAAATTGTTTGAAATTTTTTGCAAATTTCTTAAAGGGGCTCTGTTGCCAAACTGTAAACAAATCTGTAGCACTGCACATGTCCATTTTTCTCCATTGTCCTCTGCAGTTTGTTTGGTGGCTTCACCCAAGCCACCAATAAGTGTTGCTAAAAATCCAGTTATAGCCAAGCAATCGTAAAAGATATGAACGTTTGCTTTTTTCCTCTGTATAGTACAAAGATTCATCTTCAAACTGATGTTTTCATTTTTGAAAAAACAGGCAAATGTCTGTGTGATATTGCCCATTAAAACAATTCAAAATCACCATTTTGACCGAAATTTGGAAACAGAGCCCCTTTAACACTCCTTTTTAAAATATTCTTTATTATTAAAATATTTTTTAAGAAATATGCCTCTCAAGAGGTCTTATGCAGGAATCCTTTGAAAGAATTCGGTGTTAGGCGTAAGCTGTAATGAAGTTGTATTTAGGTAGCTTCGTACCATGTCTATATTCTTAAATTTCTGAAACCATAATTGCAAACAAACTCACTTACACTGTAAAGGTTTGGTTCTCAGAATTCTCACTGAGGAGGCTGCCAGAGGGCAGCAACAATTATGAAAATAAAACCTTTATAGTGCACTGTATATGAGTTTACAATTGTATTTTTGAAACTTAAATATAGGTACAAAGCTACCTTAAATGCAATTTGTCATGTAACACACATGATCTCATCAAATCATTGGCTCAAAACACTAGTGACCGAAAACATGTGATAAAGTTGTTCTATCATTATTTTCTAGCTGCCCAAATGAGTGCATTCAAGTTTACAAAAGAAGCAAAACAGAAACCTCTTTGCTGTCTTGTTGTTGACTCCGGATTTTCATTTTCAAACGTTGTGCCAATTTATGATGGAAAAATAATCAAGAAAGGTGTTAAAAGGTAACAGGAATTTTAACCTTAGATTTTTTGATACAATATTTTTTTCTCTCAATGTTATGACAGCATTTCATTTTTTAACAAAAATTGATATGTTTATGTTAAAGAGACACAATCACTGAAAATTTAATTGACCGAGATTTATAAAAAGAAACTTCCAACGTGGGAATTTGTCTATTGTCGTTCCAATGTCTGTCTGCACGTGCCACAGAAAAGTGTGGGTACAAATATGTTATTTTTCCTATCCTTTTACTGTTTTGTGATGCTTCTAGAAATTGTACGACAGTAGTAAATATATTTTCGGAATGTACAAGGTCTCTTCTTTATGCATGAGGAATCTCGTTGAGATTTTCCGACGCAAACAATTTGCATTTGTGCAGGCCCGTAGGAAGAAGCTTCGGATTGGGGGGGGGGCAATTGTTCTTAAAACAATAGAGAACAATACTTCTAATTAATTTGTGTGATGTAGCACCATTGTTTTCAAAATTATTGGAGGGGCTCAAGCCCCTCCTGCCCCCCGCTTCCTACGGGCCTGCATTTGTGTCTCTTTAATCGCTCATGATAGCATATCTCTTTCATTTGAAGGGTAAATGTTGGTGGAAAAGTTCTTACCAATCATCTTAAAGAGATTATATCATATAGGTAATCTTTGTTTTTTAATTTTTGTGTGCCTAGGAAAGGTATTACTACGTTACAGGTACCCTAGACACTGGAGTAAGAGAATACTGAATCCAGGGAGGCAAGGTCAAGATGATCAATGAAACACTTGAAGGCTGTTAGGTTATAACTTATTGGAAAAATGGTGCACGATAGATTATTTCAGAGATCTGAGGTTTTAGGAATGAATGAGTTAGAGTAAGAGATAGTTCGAGTTTTTGGAGGTGAAACTCCGTATTTGTGATGGATAAGGCTGGTCTGGTGGGACGACTAGCTCTCAGTGGCTCAGGCATGATGCGTCTGATATAGTTAAACTTTCATATAAAATTACAATTTTCTTCTAATTTTGAAAGTCTTTTGAGAAAAAATTGATTGGAGCTCTTTTTGCTTTATTTTATTTTGTTAAAGCAACGAGGGAAACGAATCGATTTACTATGGATTTACTCATTCACTACCCCTTGAAAACCAGCTTCTGCTGAAGGGTAACCCTCCTTGAAAGAATCAAATGTGAAATATGAAATTAAACTGCCTTTGACACTGTTTATTTTGGGCATCCAAAACCATAAAAGCTTTTACCAAACTTTTTATTTGTTATTAGAAAGTATAGTAAAATGTAAACTGTATTATATTTTATATGTCCCCTTTAAAGTAAATGTTTCTTTTTTTGTAGCAGTTACGTGTAGTTTTATCAACTATCTTTTTCTCTCTAGGAGTTATGTGTAGTGTTCTGTTCGTATTTCCTGTTTTGTGTTGCCATGAGGTAGACGTAGTTTTTCGCTCCAAATGGTACTGTTCTAGTAGTAGGGTATAGTATTTTGTAAGTAGTGTTATAAGTAATACGTATTGTAAGTTATTAAGTGATGTATAAAAAACTTTTTATCTCCATAATCACTAATTATGGCCAATAATTTTGTGGGACAATTAAAAATCCAACTGATCAGATGTGATCTTATTTTTGAGAAAGTAACTAATATATAGTTTATGTCATTTCTTCTAGGCAGCTTCATGTGATGGATGAGACTTATGTCGTAAATCAGGTAAATTTCCCCTTTTCTTGTCCATTTTTGCAGCGTAACCAGCATTTGTTATTTAAAGCTACAAAACTTTCACTTGAGCTATGCTTACAGGGCTTTGCAGAGGTTGGGTTCTTGAATTGATCTTGCTTCATATACAATCAAAAACTCGCCTGTAAATATGCATCATGTGTATATAGTGTATCATATGTATATTCTCATTAGCTCATTCGCAATATGTAATAAAAAAGATGTATGTACTCAAGAAAGACACATTCGTTTAAACGTTTCGGCGCAAGCCTTCATCAGTACGGCATCAGTATGACTTTTCAAATTCAACGTAGCATACATACCAATCTCGAAATAAAAAAAAAATTGCGAAAACAATCGCCTAAAAGGATCCGACTAAATACAATTGATAGTTAAAAGGTGAGAAAGTAACGCTTTTGGATCTTTCTATTGCTTGTTTTGTTCTAACACACGTTTTTTTCAACTTCCGCGAGACAGACACCGCCGCCAACTTTAGCAGTACATAACTCTGCGCTTTCTTTAATCTTCCTACTGCCGCCTCTGTTAACACCGGTTACTTTAACACCTTTTAACTATCAATTGTATTTAATCGGATCCTTTTAGGCAATTGTTTTCGTAAATTTTTTTTTGTATTTCGATATTGGTATGTATGCTACGTTGAATCTGAAAAGTCACACTGATGAAGGCTTGCGCCGAAACGTTTAAACGAATGTGTTTTTTTTAGTACGTGTATCATATGAAAATATAGATATCATTCTTTGTTAAATTAATTAGAACTATTTTACTTTGTATTTTTGATAATAATTTTATTTTTGTTTCAGTAGGGATCAGTTAGCTGTAATTTAGCTACTTTTAAACGCCTACTATAAAGAAATTAATAATAATAATAATAAAAAACACAACTGTTTCAGGGTAGACGTTTCGATAAAATCTTCTTCAGTGTATTTACAATCCTAGACAGCCAAGTATTTATACTAAAATAATAATAATAATAATAATAATAATAGATAAAAACACACTGTTATTTATCAAGACGTTTCGATTAAAATCTTCATCAGTTTACTTTACAACTCCGGACGGATGGTTTGGAATGTGTCTAGGGTATTTTTGTTTTTATCTAAATAAGTTTATGTTAATTTTGTTTACGCTGTAAAACGCCTGTATTATTGTAAGTCTATAGTTTGGAATGTATCAAGGGTATCGTAATTTTGATTTTATGTAAATTTTATGTTAATCTAATTTTATTTACATTGTATATAAACCTGGCTGTCCGGATTTGTAAAGTAAACTGATGAAGATTTTAATCGAAACGTCTTGACAAATAACAGTGTGTTTTTATCTATTTTATTTTCTGTTGTTTTTTGATGGTGCTTTTAGTTTAATTTAATAATAATAATAATAATAATAATAATAATAATAATAATAATAATAAAACAAAACCACCATCAAAAATAACAGAAAAAAGTATATGAAAAACAAAACTGTTAAAAGCAAAACGTTTCGATTATAAAATCTTCATCAGTTGTTTACAACCACAGGACAGCCAAGTATTTATAGGACAAAATAACGTTAACATAATAATAATAATAATAATAATAATAATAATAATAATATAAAAACAAAAACTGTAATAATAATAATAATAATATAATAATAATAATAATAATAATAATAATAATAATAATAATAAGCAAATTGTGATCACAGTAAATCCCCGTGTAATTCAATAAATTATGTTTGTTGCGTGTGGCACTATAGCATTTGAACGATAATATAACAAATAAATGATTTTAGTACCAAAAATAGCTGAGATGTTAAAAACACGACGTTTTGAGCGTATACTGATTATCAAGTTAGTTACTAAGACTAATTTCAAGGTATAAAGGTTCTTATTTGAAGAATGTCTTGCGTAGGCCCTTTAGAATCTTCACCAAAGATGATCAGCCCTGCTATTTGTTTGGGCAAAGTTATTATATACCTGATAACCATCAGGCCCGTAGGTAGCGGGGGGTAGGGGGGGCTCAAGCCCCCCCAATAATTGTTTAAAACAATGGTGCTACATCACATGACTTAATTAGATGTATTGTTCTCTATTGTTTTAAGAACAATTGCCCCCCCAATCCGAAGTTTCTTCCTACGGCCCTGATAACCATTTCTAAGCTTACAAACAGCAGGGGAGGAGATTTAAACTTTAACACCCAACTGGGACAAAAATGAACTAAACAACAAGAATCCAAAATCAACTTTGCTACCCCTGCAAATAAGAACATATTTTTCATCAAACTGAAACAGGTTCTTAAAGACAAATGACGGAGATATTAGGCGATTTCAATCAGGGGCCTGGGCAATCTAAATATAGCCTATTGTATTCCATTGTATTTTATTATCTCGAGAGATTAGCAAATCAATTGGACAAATGAAAGCACCCAGCCATCCTTTGTTCTATTTTTAAACTAGGCGCCATATATCCGTCATTTGTCTTTGTCAAGGTGCATGAATAAGGAAAAACAGCCTCCAGCTTATATGCGGGGATTTATTGTATTTCATTTGCTGACTTTTCAAGAATGAAAAGCAACATGATACCTTGAGGAATTCACATACAGGAAAAAGAGCATTGCCAGCTTAATTTTCATTTTTTCTGCAAAGAATGTTGCATTTGTAACTCAGTAATCATTTTTTCAGGTGCGAGAAGATTGCTGTTACGTTTCAACCAACTTTAATGAAGACATGGAAATTTCACAGTAAGTTGATGAATGAACGACAAAATTCGTTTCATACATCAGTAATTAAAAACTTTCAATAGCTTCGTAAAGCATAACTATTTTTGCGAGAAATGAATTTTCGCAGATTGTCATTGGCCACCAAGGGCAAATTTTGTAATACAATAGCAGCAGTTGCGTTTGAGTGACACTTCAATTCAAAGCGATTAGCGACTGCAGACAAAAGAAATTCTCTTAACTAGTAATTCAAAACAAACAAAGCCGCAAAAGTTTCCCCGAAACTAGTAGGGCAAACTCTCGCTTTGTGCAAGCGAAAGGTTGGGTTTTAAGAGAACTTACATGCTTATAATGAAAGAAGAAGATTCAGGCAGGAGCTGCTTCGTAATCACTTCATTCAAGTCCTGAATACGCGAGAATTACAATGCCTTCTGCTCGGCTTCTGAATCAATAAACAAAATCCATCAGACAGAACTTTAGATTTACCCTTCTTCCT
>REGL01000147.1:136164-148643 GCA_004194395.1 Aurelia aurita complex sp. Pacific
CCATGCTCTTCGGAAAATAGCTTAAAGGTCTATTCAAGAGTTAGACTGCGTTCACACGAGGCCGGCACATTTTGAAAACGGTGAAAAATGTGACGGTTAGGCCTCCCGTTCACACGATGCCGGCACATTTTGAAAACGGTGAAAAATGTGAAGGTTAGGCCTCCCGTTCACACGAAAACGGCATATTTCTTGCCAGCAGATTTTGAAAACGGTAGTTTTTGAAAAAGGAACTCTAACCGGCACATTTTGAAAACGGCATCGTGTGGACACTCCAATATGATGAAAACGGAACATTTTTTAACGCTTTCAAACCAGGCTGAATCTCGTGGAGCTTGCAAAGAGTTTATTATTGCTGTCCCTTTTTCTGGCGTTTTCGAAATTTTGCCGGCATCGTGTGAACGCAGTCTTAGAGGTCATACAGTCAGTATAAGCTTTGGGGCTATCCATTGACTAAGAAGCCGATCTACTCCATTTTGGATAAGTACTACAAAACCTTGAAGGCAGTCCTAAGAAACATCAACTTTCCTCAATGGAGTCATTGTAAGTTATGTGCTGTCTCAAGGAAGCTTGCAACCAAATAATAGATTCTTTAATCACCATTTTTAGTTCGAAACTTTTAAAGCTGCATTTGCAATTATTTGGTTACAAGCTACCTTAACTTATAGCTTCGTTTCATGTTTGTGCTTGTAAATTATCTTCTTTGCAATAATAGTTACGTGTACTGTTATACTGTTTTTCTACATTATTCATGTACTGGCCTCAGGGTATCAGATGTTTTGCTGCGTGGGGTATTGCCTCCATAGTACTGTAGCGTAGTTAGCAGGTATAGTAATCAGTAACATGTATTGTGAATTTTTAATGGAATTTTAAAAAGTCATTGCTTGACACCTGCATACAGGTACAGCATAGGGGTCAAATCTTTAAAAGGGTGGATGTAAAGAATTGAATGGCTTGAAAGGAACTTTCAGCACTTTGCTGTAAAGCTGCCGTGGACATTTTTTGATATCTTGATTTTTTTCAATATAACGGCAATTTAATTATTTTTGAAAAAAAATCATGGAATTTTGAAATAATGCAAATAATCTTAAATCCTAAACCAATTGAGGAAAACTGATATAACCTTCAGGGAAACCATAGTTTATGAAGGGGTGCAATATGGGTGCAAGCAGAAATCTGTAGCTTTATGGTTTAGAATTTAAAAAATTTGATGACATCATAGCCTCAAATTTAATAAATGCCGCCATTTTGAAACAAATCAAGATGAATAAATTTCCACGGCAGATTTACATGAAAAAGCCCTGAGTTCCTTTCAAGACATTTAATTCAAAGAAAAATGTAACAGGACCTTTTTGAAGATTTGAGCCCTATGTTTACAGGTACAAAGAAATTGATCAATATCGTTTGACAGTTTGATTTCAGTGATCGATTGATTTCGATCGTTGATTTAAGATGATTAATTGAAAATCAGCATCCATGATTCCTGTAAATAAAGTGATAAATGATCTGTAATAACTCGTTTGGTTTCAGCTACTTCGAATGAATAACGAAAGGTTTACTGTCCCAGAATTATTATTCAACCCGTCAGATATAGGTAAGCTTTCCATGTCATTTTGTTGTTCTTGCGAGATAAGGTACAAGAAATTCACGTTACCAATTGGCCTAACAGCAACACTGCTGTGTACTACGTTTTATATACCGCTCTCGCTATTACCAGCCTACGTGTAGACCCATTATCCCAACAGAGAAAGGGTCTACGAATCAATGGGCGAAAGCTTGCTACTACAGTTCCAGATTTCTAGAACCTAATTTATGCAGCCTTTATTTAGACGAGTTTCATACAGTATTTGAATAGAGGATTGACATAATTAATTGGGCAGCCGTAGCAAGCTTTATCTCGTTATTTCGTAGATCCTTTATTCTGTAGGATAATGGGTTTACTCGTAGGCTACGCTATTACATGAGAAGCACTTTTTCCTTCGACCTGGAAAAAAGTTGCAAATTTCCTCATTTTAGGTCGAAATTTTGCTCACACAGTAAGGGGAACTGTGTCTACTAACTGTGTATGTATGCACCGTTCGTTCTCGTTACTGCACGTGAAGCACTTTTTCCTTCGACTCGAGAAAAGTTGATAATTTTCCCTGATTGGATTTAAGCCTTAATAACCCTCTAATTGGAACGATGCGAGAAGTTTTCTACTTTGTCTCGACCTCGAGGACAATTTTTATTTTCCCCAAATGACTCCAAGTCTGTCTGACTCTAGCCTTCGTGCAGACTCTACTGGTTTATTTTCAAAGATGATGCCACTGGAGAGAAACCTCTCTGAAAAGGAATCAATAACGTCTGCACGCAGGCTAATCTTGTTGGGGAGACGAGATACGGTTTGTTCGAGGAAACGTATGTGTCCCCCTGTGCAGTGGGTTAACGCTCATGCGCAGTAGTGTTTTGGGTTGGAACTCTGCCGGGCGCATGAACATTAACCTACTGCACAGGGGGACACAAAAATTTCCTCGGACAAACCGTATCTTGTCTCCGCAACCAAATCTGACTCTGTGCCGGGAACATAGCATGTATTGATTTTGCTCCGTCACCACTTCCGTTGCAATGTTTTTCTGTTTCATTTATTTAAAATTTTGTATCTCTATATCCACTCTTCACCATTTTCTGTTTGTCGATACAAATTTCTCAATCGATGGAGATGTAGTCAATTTTCTAACTAAGAAAACCTCATAACATGTTTTTTCTTTTCGTTTCAAGGAATACCAGAAATGGGTTTATCAGAGGCAGTTATAGAGTCAATTTCATCCACATCGTTGGGTAAGCAAATCTTTCCATCGTAAATATCTGTTATTTATCTACTTTCCAGTAAGTACAAATTATGAAGATGTTGAAGATTTTTGAAAAGATCAACGGTAGAATTATATCAAAGTAGCTAAAGTTTTCAAGCTATTTAGTTCAAAGAAATATGCCATAGAATTAATAGAATTTGATAAGAACCTTTTTAAGATTTGGAACATATGCTGAGTTAATATCATCTCGATGTTGCAAATAAAATGCTGGATATCTGGATATCTCAGGATATTACGGTCATTTTTTTTAGCAATGCATCCTCACCTCTACATGAACATCGTCCTGACAGGTGGAAACGTTGCTATACCTGGCTTTGTCGACCGTATGTAAGTACATTATGTGACTCGTCTTGCAAAGAAGCATGCGTTAACTCATGGCACAACTTTGCATGGTACGAAATATGTTAGAGAAATCAAAAGATGTTTTATCAAGAGATTGATCACATGACTTGAAATGGGTGTAAACACACCTTGGCCGATTATGTCTATTAAAGGGAATACAAAGACCAGCAGCCTTTGCCATCGTTTGCTTCTGCTTTCCTGAATTACGTACAGTTAGTTATTCTGGAAGCAGTGCAGAGCAAGTCGCTGACTTCGCGCAAAGCATGCTGGTCTTTGTACTCCATTTAAGATACGATTATTTTGAATATTGAAAAAAAGTGGCACGCTACTTCTGCTTTGATTGTTCGTGTGTGCCATCTTGAATTGATCCAACTTTAGTCGAATTTTAGCAATTTCAAATAATTGATCATATCGCTAAGAATGCCCAGTTTGCTTGTGTAACACCATTCCCATTTAACAGGTCGTTTATTTTAATGGGTTATGACGGAAATTGTATTTAGATTTCGCCGAATTTTTTTACAATGAATCTTCAATCCTTTGGTAGATTTAACGACGTTAGAAGCATGGCGCCAATCGATTTTGATGTTGAAATGAAATCATCAGAAAAGTAAGCATCCTTTCAATTGATTTTGTGTAGAATGTATAGATGATAAAGTACGAAGTTTAACCTGAACCTTGTTTAATAAGTGATACTTTCACTTGCTGATTGTTGGAAGGTGCTTGAGTCACCGTTTTGTGTAAAAAAAGAAGCATAGAGTACAAATTCTCTTTTTTAGGTATTCGAAAGAAAGAAATTCCAAAAAATACTCATAATGTAGGCTAGTTTTTTAGCGACAGAACAACGTTTGAAGCATTTCCATCAGCCAAGTACTCTTTTTCTAAAACAGATTGCGTTGGGTCACTTTTTCTGGGTCATCCGGTATAAAAATGTATAAAAACATTGCTCAATCCAGACTATTTTGTAGAATAGCTAAACGGGTCTATTCTCTGACGATTCTCTCTCCTTCTTATTTCCAGCCCAGCTACATATTCCTGGCATGGTGGTGCAGAAATAGCAAAACAACCAGACTTCGTTGAGAGGTATTGCGTCACAAAAAGCGAATATGAAGAACGTGGTCGAGCAATTTGCAGTGAAAAATTTGATGGTTTATAAAACAAGAACAGAATATGTACAGTGGGACGAGTTTGATGATATGTAAGTCCGAATTTCAATCTATAAGTTTCCTTATTTTGTTAAGAATGTATATGCAGAAAGGGCTCGTTCTATGCCCGAAAAGCTTGGAGAGAGATTTTTTGCCACGTGAGGCAATGACTCAAAACGGGAGTTATGGCCATTGGATGGCAATGCAAGTTGGATTGAGGGAGATAAGAGGTGAACTGAAAAACAAGTTACCGTAGACGTAAGTTTTTCAGCTACCGATACGTAACTGGCATTTCAATATACGTAGTTTTGCTTACGTCATTTTTCTGAGATTCAAGGCCTGTAAAGACTACTTCTGGGATGGCTTTACAGCCGAGAAACTTTAGTATTTTGAATCAAAGTCTCAGTTACTGCTTAGAATATTAAATTCAAGGATAAAGAGCCTTTCCATAGATACTTAGAAAAACATGATTGCACTTTGTAGTTGAAGCGTGCTTGGGAGTAACACAGCAGTTCGTTGAAGTCTACTCCCCATAACTTGTCTTCTGTTTACCCAGTTTTATGTGCAGCTGATCACGTGTACAGCTTAAAAAGTGTTTACATCTGACCTATTTTTGGAATCCTAACATCTCCTAGTTCAATCAAATGTAGGCCAAATCCTCATGGATATTAATTTCAACAAATAATCTCATTGCAAGGTGTAATTTTACACAGAAGCCTAATTAGTTGATGTGTAAATAAACGGGTGGTTGTTTTGGATATTTATTTGTTTACTTTTTATTTTTTTACTTGATTAGGTCAACAGCTTTATGTCTTCGTAATTTCCAAGACTGAAATCAGCTGCAGGAGATTTAAGAATAATTTTAAGGGATAATGCGTACGAGCTTGATGAGTTGATAGGGCTGCAGTCAACTCCGTGTCGCTCAAATCTTTAAAAAGGCGGGTGTCAAATTCTATTAAATTTTTCTTTGAATTGAATTGCTTAAAATGAACTAAGGGTACTTTTGCTGTAAATCTGCCGTGGACATTTTTTGATATCTTGATTCCTTTCAAAATGACGGCATTTAAATCATTTTTGAAAGAATTCATAGAAAATTTTGAAAAAATTTAAATCATCCTATCCTGAACCAACTGACTGCAAGTGATACAATCTTCAAGAAAACCATAGTTCATAAAGGTCTACAATATGGTGGCAACAAGAAATCTGCAGCTCTTCTGAATTAGGATTTAGAAATTTGATGACGTCATAGCATCAAATATAATAATTGCCGCAATTTTAAAGCTAATCAAGATATCAAATTATTTCCACAACAGATTACAGAAAAGTACCCTCAGTTCATTCTAAGGATTTTAGCTTAAAGAAAAATGTAATAGAATTTTACACCCACTTTTTTTAAGATTTGAGCCCCATGCTGCAGCCACCTAGCAATGGTAGAATGATCAAGTGGTCCTGAACATGATCCCTGCAGAACACCACAGTCAATATCTTGCAAATCAGAGCGTGTACCATTAACTTTATAAAACTGACGCCTGTTTTCTGAGTAGGACTGGAACCCTTGATTGGAACCATAGATATTCGAGGCTATCAAGACCATATTTCTCCAGTTTTGCGAGAAGAATTTGATGATAGACAATGTTACGTGTAGGGAAAAGAAGCAGTTCGCTGAAAATATTGCACTGGTTTTTTTATTCTCCGGAAACTGTTGATAATTGGACATTTTGTTTTCGTGCATTTTGGCTTTCTTTGAAGAGAGTGTGTAATGGTATATAGCCTTCTCTATAACTAGAACAAAGAAAACATTCAGACACAACGTTGTTTCTCTGGCTATCCATTGTTCACAGTACGTGTGGGACATCGATTTGAATAGGCTAGTTTTAGATTTCTTTGCTCTTTGCAAATGCAAGCTTAAAACCTTGCACAAACCCTTTAAGACCTTTTTAAGAAGTTGTCTCTAACTCTGTCAAGTCTCAAACTTTTTAACCCTATTTCTTCAAAGTCTTTGCAAAGCTTGAAATGGTATAACTTTCTGCTTTAATGGTACAGAGATATCTATTTCTACAGAAGCTAAACTTGCGGTTTTTGATTTGCGTATGACTCGAATTTTCTACTTCATCGAATACATACTGCTTGCAGCGAATTGCGTCCAGACTTTCGAATCTGTTTTCTTGACGCTGATTTTAAAAGATGCCAAAAATAGCATAGACTTGCATTTCTGATCTTCAGGAAGAGATATTTCCAAATCATCCTAAAATGTTGTTGGAATTGTTTGATCAGCTGAAGAAATAAAATAACACGAGATTCAAAACAAACGAGACATAAGGGCCTAACAGCTGTGATATGAAGTCACTCTTTCGTGCACTCACTGCTGAGTATTTGTAAATCATTGATGTCGTTTTGTTTAATCTTAGGAGACGTTAAAACGGGTTATTTACGTTGTTTTGTGAGTATTTTCAGCATGATATGGTGATCACTTTCATGATGAGCTTGCATGTTTTGATTCGAAATTGAAAACGATATGTCTTTTGGAAGACATGTCTTGTGGCTGTTTAAGACTGCTTCTCCCAGGGTACACGCTATAATCTCAGATCATCTGAAAATCAAACTTGGCCTATTCCATCCTAAGTTTTAATTTCCTTTTTTAAAGCTGCAAGAGACTCTATATTCTTTACATCATCGTTTAGAGTATTCCACAGTATGGCTCCCCTAATTCTCAGGGAGTTTATCCCATATTTTTTTGTGTCCCACCTCGGTGGGAGTTCGCATAATACTTGTTTTCGCAATTAATGTTATAGCTTTTGTTTTGAAATTTTCCGCAAAAATATGACCATGTCACTGTCAGTAGCATCTTGGTGAGTTCCAGAGAGTTGAAGGCACTGACTGTCTTCAAATTTAGTTGGTTCAAGTTGTTGTTTGGTTTTGTTTGATGCGTTACGATACAATGTACCTGTGGAGAAATCACCAGTTTCAAGAGATATTTAACTCGTTCCAGACTCTTTAAACCAAATCACAAGAAGCTGAGATATTTAACTCGTTCCAGACTCTTTAAACCAAATCACAAGAAGCTGAGATATTTAACTCGTTCCAGACTCTTTAAACCAAATCACAAGAAGCTCTGTTTTTTTAAACATTTTAGCCTTATCTTCTTTTATCTGATGACCCCCATTGTGAAACTTGATGAAATCCTGCCTGACGCAGGTGATGTCGAGCATTATCTTCCGTAGATTGTAAATATTCATTTGCCCAGTAAGAGCAGTTAAGATATCATTCTTGATAGCACAACGCAGAACCATGAAACACATGTTTAAAAGTATGGCTTTAGAAGCAGCTGGCCCTTGCCCTCAGCACCGTGGCCCGCTGTTCTCGACCTTCAGCCCCCATATTTTAGATACATCTTAATTTTGACTGGACTTGCCCAAGTCTCTCGTGTTTCATAGTCATGCTCGTTTATAACTGAAGACTGCCATGATGCTGGGGCCTCTGCGAAGGAGGGAGAACAAAGGAAAGCTTTCCCGATTATCCTTCCCTCCTTTGCAGGAATCTCTATTTTCGTATTTACGTTTTTCAGGTTTCATGTAACCCAGAGTCAGGTTCAGATACACGGAAGAGACTTAGGCAAGTCCAAATTTGACACAATGTCAACTTGATGATATTTATTCACAAATCAGGTGAAACTACATATTTACTGACTTGTACGACGTAGAAAAAGCAATGCTTATCTAGTCTAGGGTGCTTACAAGAACAAGGACATGACAAAACATTTAACTATTATCGGTGGTTAAAGTTATAAGAAAGTTACAAGATACAGTAATGGAAAACATTACGATTACACTCATTTTTTTTATAAGAAACTGCTTATAGGAAACGGTANATTTTCGTATTTACGTTTTTCAGGTTTCATGTAACCCAGAGTCAGGTTCAGATACACGGAAGAGACTTAGGCAAGTCCAAATTTGACACAATGTCAACTTGATGATATTTATTCACAAATCAGGTGAAACTACATATTTACTGACTTGTACGACGTAGAAAAAGCAATGCTTATCTAGTCTAGGGTGCTTACAAGAACAAGGACATGACAAAACATTTAACTATTATCGGTGGTTAAAGTTATAAGAAAGTTACAAGATACAGTAATGGAAAACATTACGATTACACTCATTTTTTTTATAAGAAACTGCTTATAGGAAACGGTAGGCTCAATTTTGCGAAAGCTAAGAAACAGCCCTACCTGAATTGAAAAAGCTAAGAAACTTTTGTAATTTACAGTTTTAATATTCCTATCGCACTCAACATGTTTTGACACTGTATAGTTATAGCAATTGTTTGGACACTATTTTGAGTGCGAATTATGTTATTTACTTGTTTTGAGATCTTACTAAGTAATTTGGGAACCCTTTAGACAAGACAAAATCAACTCTAAACTTCCGACAATAAAAATATAAGAAACACGTAAGAAACATGTGGTAGCAAAATGGCCCAAAAATTTAAGAAACTGCCTACCAGCCCCGGACCTTAGTTTCTTATAAAAAGAATGAGTGTAATGGAAAACATTACGATTATACAAAACAGATACAATTCTAATTAACAACTAAGCTACAAATCACCTTCATTTGACAGTCTTTTTTTCAATCAGAACTCAATATCATTATAAAGATAATAAAACTGCAAATTAAGGCTACTACAGTCACATTACCATGTATCACGAAACTGACCAACCACAAATTGTGGCTTGAGGTCCAGGGCTTGGGGGCCAAGACCGGTGATTTCTCAGAGCTGCAAACGTTAACTGGATTCCTACTAAGTTCGAAGTCGTAGAAAGAAAGGAGCGATAAGTGCGGAGATTCATAAGCGATTGGATCCTGTTTTACGTAATATGATGAAGTAGATTTGCCCAGTCATTAATTTTAGATTCAAATTCGTTGTTTTGTGATCGACTGTTTGCTAATGATTACGATTTTGAAATATTTACGTAGAAGTTAGGCGCCATAAGTTGGCTGCTGTTGCTCAGAAGGCGAGAGATTCTGGGTTCGAGTCTCTTAAAGAGCCATGGTCACCCAGGGTCCTTTGCGGGCACGCTGCAATTTCAAACGGCCTGGAAATCAAATTGAGCCTAAGCGATTGTTAATTTGTAAAGTTTTTGGCACGGTCCTGTGAAAATCAGTCATACTGACCGACGTGGCGATTGTGCATAAATAATTTTAGAATGAAATGAATGGAAGCGGCAAAGCGGAAAATATTTATGCACACTGCAGCAGAAAATTCTGACAGAAGTTTTGACCTTAGGGAGCGGTCACTTCTAATCCTGGGTACCGGGGCGGAGGATTTTTGATACACGTATGAAAATTGTTTCCGTTATTTTGTGGGGGTATGAAAATACCTTTTTGTGGGGTGCAAAAAGGTACATTTTTGTGGGGTGCAAAACTATTTTGCTTGAAAAATATTAACTTTTTATATGAAATCATCAATCAGACATCTGGAAATGATGAATCACTTGATTGGCATGAAAATCGTCTGAGAAAACTTGGTATGTGTGCATATATATTTTCTTAGGTCCTCAAATGGTTCTGGATGTGGTATCAAACCATTTTGCTGAAAGGTGATGGGATACGAAAACTTGTTCTATGTTGAAGATAGGGTATGAAATATTGTCCAATTGTATGAAACTATCCTCCGCCATGGTACCCGGGATTAAAAATGACCGCCCCCTTAGTAGACATATTTTATCAGTTTAATCTTCGTAGTGTCGATCCATATTTTCTGCTTAGGCCAACAAGGGCAGATTTTGTAATACAATAGCACGAGTTGCTTTTGTTGACACCTCAATTCAAAGCGATTAGCGATTGCAGACAAAGAAAATTCTCTCAACCAGTAATTCAAAACAAACAAAGCCGCAAATGTTTCTTTGAAACCCAGGTAGCTAGCTCGCTCGTTGTGCATTCCAGAAACTGTTTTTAAGGGCAAACATGAGCGTAGATCGAAAGAAGAAGAATGNTCCCCTCAGGTCAATTATTGGAGTACCCCCCCCCCCTCCCCCGGGTAATAAGACTACAAATTAAAGCTACTACAGTCACAATACCATGTATCACGAAACTGACCAACCACAAATTGTGGCTTGGGGTCCAGGGCTTGAGGGCCAAGACCGGTGATTTCTCAGAGCTGCAAACGTTAACTGGATTCCTGCTAAGTTCGAAGTCGTAGAAAGAAAGAAGCGATAAGTGCGGAGATTCATAAGCGATTGGATCCTGTTTTACGTAATATGATGAAGTAGATTTGCCCAGTCATTAATTTTAGATTCAAAATCGTTGTTTTGTGATCGACTGTTTGCTAATGATTACGATTTTGAAATATTTACGTAGAAGTTAGGCGCCATAAGTTAGCTGCTGTTTCTCAGAAAGTGAGAGGTTCTGGGTTCGAGTCTCTTAAAGAGCCATGGTCACCCGGGGTCCTTTGCGGGCACGCTGCAATTTCAAACTGCCTGGGAATCAAATTGAGCCTAAGCGATTCTTAATTTGTAAAGTTTTTGGCACGGTCCTCTGAAAATCAGTCATACTGACCGACGCGGCGATTGTGCATACATAATTTCAAAACGAAATGAATGGAAGCGGCAAAGCGGAAAATATTTATGCACACTGCAGCAGAAAATTCTGACAGAAGTTTTGACCTTAGGGAGCGGTCACTTCTAATCCTGGGTACCGGGGCGGAGGATTTTTGATAGAGGTATGAAAATATTTTTCGTTACTTTGTGGGGGTATGAAAATATGAAGGTACATTTTTATGGGGTGCAAACTATTTTGCTTGAAAAATATTAACTTTTTATATGAAATCATCAATCAGACATCTGGAAATGATGAATCACTTGATTGGTATGAAAATCGTCTGGGAAAACTTGGTATGTGTGCATATATACTTTCTTTACGTCCTCAAATGGTTCTGGATGTGGTATCAAACCCCCGGGGGGACCACTTGGTACCTGATGTGTTATCATGCTCGTACAAAAAAGCACGGGAAAGGGTGCCTTTCTTGAAAGTAGGCACGGGCCCGCGCGCGCCCGTGTTTAGGGGTGCCAATTCAACCGTAGTTTCAAAAAAGGGTGAACTTTTCTGCATTTGATAAATTTAAACTCTGCTACAATGACATTTTAATCAAAATTTATAAAATAGAATTCTTAACGAGTCAAAGAACTTAACAAACCAGCACAAGATGAGGTAGGAAGTCTGGAGCAGTTTCCTCTTCAAATCACACCGGCAATATTAGCAATTTTAGTAACTGATTTGTCAGCGATTAGGGTACCAGAACTAGAGAAGTTCTATTTTAACACGGGAAAGGGTATGTTATCAGGAAAATTCTCTGCGATTAGGGTATGTATTTCGCTAAAACAGGTCAGCGTTTAGGATGCATATATTGAGCTTTTGTACGAGCATGATACTATTCGAAAGTATTAGGAGTGGCCCCCCCCCCCGGGATCAAACCATTTTGCTGAAAGGTGATGGGATACGAAAACTTGTTCTATATTGGGTATGAAATATTGTCCAATTGTATGAAATATTGTCCAATTGTATGAAACAGGGTATGAAATATTAGATAGATAGGGTATGAAATATTGTCCAATTGTATGAAACTATCCTCCGCCTTGGTACCCGGGATTAAAAATAACCGCCCCGTTAGCAGACATATTTTATCAGTTTAATCTTCGTAGTGTCGATCCATATTTTCTGCTTAGGCCAAATCTAGTATTCAGACACTCTAAAATTGCAGCGTGCCGCAAAGGACCCTGGGTGACAATGGCTTTTTAAGAGGTATTTTATTTCTCTTTTGAATTAATTTTGATGCTGCTCATGATGTCAATTTTGGAAGATTTTCTCTGTAGTTAGATGCCTAACTTTGGCTGTGGCACAGAATGATGTGGTGTTGTGGCTTCTCTGAAAGCAAATCTCTTACAGGGTAACCTCAGATTCAAAATCCGTCTTTTGTTATCCAGTGATTTGAAGGACTGGCTTGGTTCTGGACGAATTGGCTGTTGTTGTTGCCAGTTTAGAAGACAATATTCTGCGCTAGCCATTGGATATCCCGATAAGCCGATATTAGTCTGTCCAATATTAGGTACCACGTGCCTCAGGGTTTTCCTCAAAGCTGCTGACGAAGCATCAAA
>REGL01000147.1:150122-161869 GCA_004194395.1 Aurelia aurita complex sp. Pacific
GCCAAGGGCTGCAGTGAAAACTTTTATCAACAACGCACACACCGCACTTATGTTGGCTTTTGATCGCGTGCAGGAAACCACTGATCACAAATGACATCACAATAGGCGATTAATTCTCGGAAATGAGAACAACCGAGAATTGTCCCGCAGCAAAACGACGATTTCAAAGCGCAATTACTTGGAAACTATACATCATTTACAAAAAATATTTTTACGATGATTTTTATCACCTTCAACTACCCCTTTTGAGATTGACATGAAATTATCCCGGAATTCTCCTTTAATATGTTTGGGAAACTGACAACACGACAATATTTTGTGCCAACAACGTCCCGATGAGCCGACTTTGTCTACCCTACGCTATATACCAGGGGCCTCAGGGTTTCCTTGAAAGCTGCTGATAAAGCATCAACAGCTTTACATGTTTGGGAAACTGACACGCCATATTTTTCACCAATGACTTGACACAAGTTGACTATATCTGTCCGACATTATGTACCAGAGGCCTAAAGCTGCTGACAAAGCGTGAAACAGTTGAATATATGTAAAACTGACACTGCAATTTTTTTTGTCGTCAAGTCAAGAAGTCTTTGAATGATTAATTAAGGAAATGTTTGCAGGAGTACCAGTCGTCGCCATGAAATACAAGCGCTTTCACAACATCAGCACGACAGGTGTCTAGGCCTGTTCGAAACATCCTTTGATCAATCTAGAATCGGTTGCTATAACGGAAGTGCTAAACAATAACTCTAAAAGTGTAAACCGTATGTTTTCAAGCGTTTACTGTCGATTCAAAATCATTCATTTGAATCTCATTCTGAGACCTGTTTTACTGCAAAATTAGCGTAGTCAGATTGTACATATCTTGATTACATAGAGCCTTGCAATTACTGATGTATATCATTGCAGTTAAATCGATTATTCTGTCGTGTTCGATTCGCTGAGATTCGTAAATTGGAACGCAAGCTGCAAGTCACAGAAAGAGGTATATTTATGATTATTACTTGTCATCGAAGAAGGATTGACAATTTTTTCAAAAATTTGATTTGGAATCGTTATCAGTGAGTGTGCATTACTTCGGCTCGTTCTAGAATTAGCTGAGATTAATACCTTTTAAAACAAAGAAAGAGGCATTCTTGCAGAATAAGTATAGTTTGCTGGGTTTGCTGTTTACGATCGAGAGGCCTGCTAGTTTGTTTCCTTTTAAATGAAGATCATATTCGGTTTGGAAGTGACATCAAGATTGCTTATCACAATCACAACGGATGTGAAGTCCACTCTTTTTAGAAGTCCTCGGTCCTCTCTCTTTTAAGAAGTCCTCTCTCTTTGGCTGCTAGCTTTTCTGATGCAGAAATATCAATAATTGTATTATGATTTAAAAACCTCGCTTGGAAGTAAACATAAGGTCTCCGACGTCTATTTTACAGCAAAAAGTTTGCAGTTTGGGTTCAAACTTCTTGATTTTTGAAGAAAGTTGCAAAATTTGGTTTACAAGTAATATCTTGAATAAATAACATATAATTGCAGACGACAAGTCAATACTTCCTGCCAACTGAATTGCTAGCTTTTCTAATCTTGAAGTATCTCTGTTTGGACGGATAAATTACAAGATTTTCAATCTTTAACAAAGCAGCAAATTTTACTATTTTCTATCAGAGAGTACTTCCTGCAGCTTCTTTAAGGATGAGGTTTTTTGAAGGCAATATTACAAACGCTTGGTAAGCTCTTCCTAGAATCTGGATCCCCGGACGTTTGGTCTGTTCTTCCCAGAATTTGGCAGCTTGTCCAAGACAGAAGTATCAGTTATTGTATGTTGATCTGGGAACATCGTTTTGATGTAAACAAACGACGTTCCAACTGTTTCTACAGCAAATAGTTTGTTCCTTGAGATCGAAGTGGGATTTAAGCTTCTGCAGTTTGAAGAAATTTGGAGATTTCATTTGCAGATAATAACAGCTTTCTAAGAACCTATTTGTCGGCAGCTTGTCCAAAGCAAGAATTTCTATCCCTGCATTTGCAGCCAGAAAAATTGTTTAGCAGTGAACACAGCATTTTAAGCAAAGCTGTTTTCCGTTTGAGATCGAAGAGTTATACAAACATCTTTCTTTTGATGGAAATGGAACCTTCTTTGCAAACAACATCAACTCTTCAGAGAAGCTGGATGCTGCAAGCTTTGTAACACAACAGTGCCAGCGGTCATAATTTGAGGTAAAAAGCACAGGGAATTTTGAGAATTCATTTGGCTGCGACTTGGGGGAGAGGGGGTGCTGCTGAACAGGGTATCATTTTCAGGATTCCTATTTTAGGACAGGGTATAATTTTTCTTCAGGCAGCTCCATGACAGGGTCCATACTTTTCATGAATGACTCTGTAACGTGGTTGTATGCTATTTGCACTTCACGAATATGACCTAGATCATTTGGATGGCATTGAAGATATTGAACATTGCAGAGTGGGAAGGAGGTGCTAAAACGCCGCGCCATTTATTCAGAATTGCGGGAAAATTTTGCACGTGAATTTGATTCTGACTGTTTCTGTCTGGACTATTTCATTTCGCTCAGCACGAGAAAATACAGGTTTTAGCGTGGAGATGTCAAGTGATTATGTTGCTGTAACCTGTAAATTGATTGTGGCGCAGTGGTATAATCTTCTGACTTTGTAGTCAGAACAGTCAGGCGGACAGGGTTCGATCCCAGGTTGGGTCCCACCACTTGAGTGTCAATGAGAAGGGGTCGCGGACTCAATGAGGTCTTTCCTAGTTCTGCGATCCCAGCGCTTGGGGCTAAAGACCTCAACTTCAGATTGAATGCTTTGAATCCTCCCTCAAAATAGACCTTTAGCTGTTCTACGAAAGAGCCTAGATCGAGTCATATTTTCACACATCTTTGTACAAATGGTTCGATTCAATGGCGTTAGACCTTGTTTCACTATTTTGCGCATTCGAAAATTCTACAAAATTTATCAAATTGTCGTTCGATTAAGATATGTCTATTCCATTTATATCTGCCCTACATTTGCCTATGCCTTCACGAGTGACACGAAGAAAATGATGCGTCCGAAAACGTAGTATACTTTTATGAACATTTTAGGACGGCATCTGATAACATTTCATTGATAGCTTTTCATTAGCCACTGAGTTGCAGCGGTTGATTACAAGGTTGATTATTCCGTTTTATTTTGAAATATCATGCAGGTATTGAGGCCTATTGTTATTATGCTGCAATCATGCGGTTATCTTGTTATGATAAGACAGCCTTCATTGGACACGTGTGGGCATTAATAAAGATATCATATAATCGTTGTGGGTGGGAGGACGGCTATTTCTTCTGATTAAAAGAAATCTGCAAGAACTCCTGGGGCTCTTATAGGTCATCTTTAGTGCTAGTGCTATGGATATCAAGATATGTGGGCGATGATATGTGGACGATCTCGTTGATACGGGACACGTTATTCGTCTGGTTGTTACGTTGGGGAAATATAATTTAGTTTGGAGTGACAATTTGCGGCTGTTTATCTAAAGGTAATATTTTCGTGCAATGTGATGACAGATATTATGTTATATTGGAAATGGAAGCATTTTTCTTGAGGTAAGTTTTCGTGCAGTGGAATTTTAGAAAATGTAGTTTGTACATAAATGTGACGGTAATCTAAAGGTGGAAACTTTCATGCAAATTCTATAGATTGGAACGTCGAAGAAATATTTTCTTATTGTTAGATTCAATCAAGCTATAAAATGAATAGTTTTTAGATCAATACAAGAGGCAACAATGGTAAAGATGATAATAAAGACAAGGCAAGGGCAAGGATGAGAGAGAGATGAGCACAAAATCCGTAAACAGAACATAGAAATATGTGGAATAGCATGTAGATCCCGATGGGCTGGCTCCCCGCAGATAAGTTGACTGAAATTTAATTGAACAACAGAAAAAACATTATTTAAAGGCGGGGCTAAAAATATGAATAGGCTAAATAAGAATAAAATAGACTATAATCTGGGGAAATGAGACAAGCAAGGAGATTCGGCCTGCGCTTGTCAGTATTAAATATTGGATGAAATGTTGGGTCGTTTGACCGGAGCTTAGGCCTGTAAAGTAGATTATTTTTTGTCCAGTTGATAATCAGCTCATATCCACCTCTGACTGAAGATCCAAGGGGTGTCAGGGGTCCTAGGGTCTTAGGGTCCGGTTTTTACAACATTCCCTATCAGAGGACTTTTGTTTCTCCTAAAGAGACCTTCAACGCTGCAGAACTATCTCAGCGCTCATTCGAATTTCATGGATTATCCTTCATGTAAATGAATATTCAATGAACACCGCTATGATCTATGGGAACATTTCACAACCATTTCAATGCGATTTCGGTAAAGTTCTACTTTCCAAAAAGAATCCTGGGTCAAAAGCGCCTCTTCTTATGTTCTTGAGCACATGGTTTTGCGAATAGTTCTGCTGGAGTTTTGCCGCTTCCCGCGCTCTTTAATCAACTTATCGAGAGAACGGTTTGCTTTCAAAGTTGGTCTGAGGGTTGCATTGACATCCGATCCCGTTAAAAACTGTAATATAGCTCGCTTTGGCTCTTCACTTACATCGGAAGCACAGGGACTTCAGGAAAATGCAGCAACCCCCCTCAACAATAAAGGGGCCCTGCTCCATGGCCTTCTTTGTGGTTGTGAAGCTGTATTGTAATGCAGTAGGGCCTCTTTATCATTAAGGGGGGTTGATGCATTTTCCTGTGGTCCCATTGTTGGAAGCTTGCATTATTTTCCGATTGTGGTGAAAACAGCTAAAGATATTGTTTTGGCTCTCTACAATTTTGAAAATCATCATCAGATACGCTGTTGATGGGACAATTAGGCTGTAGTAAATTTTTCGACATTACAAAATAGATTTTGAATTATGACTTCCGTCTTGTGTTCAGCTTCTACACTTCCGAGGACGTTAGAATCAGCAATATTTTTTATGATAGGATTCACTGCAGTTGTTTGCAATTGAATTAAGAAAGTCGTCAGTTAGGCTGTAGTTCCTTTAGGATATGACTTCCAGGCCTTGGTTGGAACGGCGCCAGTGAAATGCTAAGAGAAATGTAATTGTTTAGTTGTCGCTGTTGCCCCTTTAGGACACGACCTTTGGGTATCGTACAACAACGCTTATAGATTGTCGATTCTCGTCAATTTAAAACTGTTGGCTCTCTTCATGATATGTACAGTTAAGCCCGAAATTATTCATACCTATGCCAAATTTGGAGTATTTTCAATCGTTATATTTGCTAACCAATTCACAAGATATTTCATTCCTTGAAATGTCTCTTGTAGCACTTGTTTCGGCCTTTCATCACATTCTTACGAAACTTCAGCCGCAGTAAACTTGGTCCTCAAATAAAAAAAAAAAAAAAAAAAAAAAAAAGATGCAAAATACTCAGAATTTGGCATAGGTATGAATAAGTTCGGGCTTAACTGTATATGTGAACTCAACTCAGCTATTACCTAGGTACAGATCAATTCATTTGTTTTCTTCAAGTGCAGTGCAAGTTCTAAACAATGTTTTGTAGACAGAGGAAAGGATCCCAAGAAACAGGATTAGTAAAATGTCGTCAATATAGAAACAGAAGTATTGGCTTTCAGCCAGCATGTGTACTGCTTTTTAGCTATTAGTTGGCTGCAGAACAATTGATTTATTTTAGTTACATTTCACAGTATAAAACTAACCAACGTTTTGTAGGGAGATGAAAGGACTCTTAGGTCATGCTACAGGGTCACTAAAATTTCGTCAATGAAAAACTCAAGTCTTGGCTTTTAGCCAGTATATCTTTCTGTTGCATTTCGAGCTATTAGTTGGCAAGGGATCATGTCAAACAATTTTCAGTTGTTTCATTTTGTTCTCTTTTTCTATTGTTGTTTCTACTGTTTTCTATTGTTTCTATTATTTTAACGTGAAACAATGCTTACATGGACTTCCCGCATTACTGTTATTTCACAGTTTACACTTGTACCAGTTCTTTGTGAATGCAGGGAAATGATTAATGTTTTCAAGCAACTCGTTACCTGATAACTAATCTATATCACTTATTGTTGTTACCAGGTTTAAAAGAGGAATTATTTAGAGCAAGGCAATCAGAACTTTAGCTCAGCTTATCACTGAAGAGTGAAGACTGGCATGGTCATTTTCAAACAGAAGATTGAGAGAGGTTATAGACAACAACTACAGGAATATGTTTGTCCCAGAAATGTTTCTCATCTTCAGTCTTCTTGGCACTGACTTATACCACAATGAAAGTAAATTCATGTATCTTCAATGCTTTGATGTAGCTAGCAGTTAACTCTAGATTTCATTGCTAGTTGGGACTACATAGATGGACTAAAGCTAAAGTAATGTAAAGATACAAATTGAGAAGATTGTGGAAGTTGTTCGACTTTATGGACAAAAATTTAAATCAATTGACAAGTCGCTTCTCGCTGCTTTGAAATCACGGAGAGTTCTTGCTCAGTTTAATTTCGGCCCAGTGCGGTGCTCCATTATGGTTTTAAGTTGAAACGATCGTCCACATAGTTTCGTCTTTTCATTGGAGCAGGGATTCCATCAAGTGCTGATTCGCTGTATTGGAGAATTGCTTTGCAGGATTAGCGAATTCGTGGCAAACTTTTGAACAGAAAGTGGTATTGAAGCTTGGTTTAGAGTTGAGATAGTTTGGCAATCGAGGTATTCAGTTAATTGCCGAATTGCCGTGTTTACATTAAGAAGGATTATTGTGAAATCTCCGAGAAGTCTTGGGAAGCTAGAAAGCTCCAAGTTAACTGAAACTTTCTTCGGAGTTGGAGAGGTCATCAACATAGTTTATAATATTCATCGGTGAAACTCATGTCGCATTGAAATTACGAAAACTTATTTTGCAATCGCACTGGAGTCTTAAGCTGGAAGCGATTTTGAAACTATGCCCAACACTAAAATTGAAAACTAAGCGGATATAGGATTCTATGTTTATAAAATATTAAGCAGACTGTTTTGAATAATAGTGGCAGATGTTATCCGCTTAGAGAATTGAACGAAATTTTTATCTTGCAATCTCATGTCATTTCCAGCCGCTTGCTAAACTGCTTGGCGAAGTGATTTGAAAGGAAGAAGGATTATTCAGAGGTGGACTGCAAATTGTTCAGGTAAAGCTGCAATTCGTTGCTGGTGAAGTTTTTTACAAAAAGGTTGGAATTCTACGTGAACGGAAGAGACATTTTATCATCGACTTTTTCAAGACAGTCGTATTATTCTCAGATGCTGAATTTGATGAAAGGAAGAAGGGTTATTTAGAGGTCGACTGCGAATCGATCAGATAAAATTGCTGGTGAAATTGGTTCAAAAAAAGGTTGGAATTCCATGAGAATCGAAGAGACACTTATCATCGAATATAAAGACAGTCGTTTTATTTTCAGCTGCCGAATTTAATTGCTTTTCAAAGTAGCTTGAATGGTTATTTGGTTGTGTGCTGCAAATTGGTCAAGTAAAGTCACAATTCAATATTGCAAAAGATTGGTTTGAAACAGCTGCAATCGGATGTCTAAGCTAACGGACCTCGAGGTTGATTCCACGCCCAGGAAAGCTTTATAAGCAATTCGTAATGGTGCTGCAAAAATCGGCTTAACTTACACGCTTACAGAATTACATTTGCAGTACGCCTTAGAGACTGGTACCAGTTGGTACTTATAGTTGGTGGTTGTTACATTGCAAAGTTCGAACCATTAAAGGAGACATTTCACGGAGACAATTCAAACATTGAATTTCATCGCAACATCGTTGTTATTGTGAAAATGAAAATCACACTGTAATATGAGATTAATTGTCTGGAAACTGAAGTAAAATCATTCTCAGAATATCACAGTAAATTAATCATTAAGATAGACATTTCTCATTCAGAGAATGATACGTAACATCACATTGTTGCAGTGCAAATTACATGGACAATACCATCACTTTAATTATTTGTAGATGAACGCCCGGTTGAACTGAAAAGAATATCCTCAAGCTGTTGCAATGCAAATTTTTATTTTCAAAGAGCTATTTCACAAAGAAAACTTTCAGTGTTGGATTTCACCTGGAAAACGACATCATTAACATCTTAGCGGAATATATTGCTGTTAATCTAAGCGTTACATTGAACTGAAGGGAACCTGTTATATTGCAAAGTTTTTCAATTTTAAAGGGCTTCAAACTTCAAAACATTGGATTTCACCTGGAAAGTGACATCATTAACATTACAGCATTACAGCAAAATATGTTGCTGTTAATTCAATAATTTAGAGACTAAACGTCGAATTGAAGTGAGTATGGGATATTATCAATGGTTATCAACTCATCGAAAGCACGAACAGGTTTCACCAGGTACTTTTAAATAGCTATGGAGCTGAGGTGAACTCATCATAAACTTCATAGCTGAGAAAAATACACGTTGCGTGCTGAGAGAAGAAGATAGATTTGAAGCAAAACGCAGCAGGGATACTAGCTCTTTTTGATAATCATCTGTATCGAAAAGATAGCTTGCTGGGGTCTTTATGTCGACGTATATCTTTGCTCTATGAAGATACTTGGACGACTTTTTGTGAGACGGTGCTATTAGTTTGATATGCTGTCGGTTGTAAAGTCTACTTATCGACAAACAATTGCAAACTTCAAATACATTGTCAACGTTCTATGAGGCAGTAATCTTGTATATTGCATTGTCGTTTATAAGTCGCTGGTCTGATAAACCATAGACCTCGGAGGACCATCAGGCTTTTGTGTTGAGAACAATTGGTGAAATCAGATACATTGAAAACATTTCGAGAGGCCATCGTCTCAATTTGATCCTGCTCTGTTGTTTGTAAAGAGCCCATTTCGATCGATCTTCGAGCTCTGGGGTCCACCAGGCCTCATACTGACATATCCTTTTGGAAATCAGATACTTGGAAGACTTTTCGAGAGGTGGTCTCATTTCGATTATGCACTGTCGTTCGTAAAGAGCCCCATTTCTATAGATCATTGAGCTCTGGAGTCCACAAGGCTTTATATCGACATATATTTGCGGAAAGCGGATACATGGACGACTTTTTATGCGTTGCTGGTCTTTGTTTAATGCACTGATGGTTTTAAAATTTGTTGATGAGTCTTCACGGATAGCAGATACTTTTACGAATTAGAGGTCTTCATTGAAAACCAGAGGGTTTAATAATACAGTGTTCAGTTTTTGCTTCAAAATGTTGCCGCACCACAAATTCAATGACGCAGAATCATCATCAATATTACGCGCGATCAAAGAAGATGAAAAGATCATCGCAAATACTCCTAGCCTGCAGTTCGATAAACGCAACATGCTTTCCCGCACGAAAGCTCTCCCACCGCTAAAGCCTCCCATTAAACATCCAACTGCAGCCCCGCCTAAAGCGTATGCACATCAACCATTGCACAGGACGACTTCGACGGGAGTTACAAGGAAATACAGTGACAATACAATTTCATATGATTCGCGTGGAGATTATGGCTACTCTGAGATGACGCGCGGTGACTTTGGTTACTCAAATACTGATATGAACAGAAACATGATACGTAACAACAGTTTCGAGAGCCCTCGCAACTACAGTGAGGAGCAGGCTCTGCGGTCGCGCCATCCTAGCCTAAGTAACAGTTATTCAAATGGTAACTCGGATTTCGAACAAAATCGCAATATCGATGATTTTCCGTCGAAAACACAACGTGCGAGTGACTCCGATGTACGCGATCGTCGATATTATGACTTCGACGCGTATTTGAAACACGCCGTTGAGAAAAGGGAAGGAGACAAACTTTTTGATACTGCCCCAAGGAGCGATAATACAAATGAGAGAAAACGAATGGAAAGACCAAAATCCGCGTATTATGGACGGAGAAGACCACAGTCCGGTATCGGAAATGCCGGAAATTACCCGGAACATCTTGATTTATCATTCGATGTTAGCTAATTTTTTCCCTCGTTTATTGCTGAGACCGGAAATTATTAAAAGCCAAGGCTGGGGGGGGGGGCAAACGATGACTTTGTTGATACCAAAAGAATGTGGGTAGGTACATAACAATTTGTTAAAACAAAGACAATTGTGTATTTTTATCAATGGATATTGAAACATGAAGCCTCTCGTGCTTCTCTTCCCTATTAGATTTAGGCTGGTTTTCGTAACAAACATTTATGAGATACAGTAAAACAATCTGGCAAGCAAGAATCTGCCGATTAAGAACCTTTGGGCTGATTTTTGACCAATAGAACTTTTAGCCATTCTAAAAATATTCTGAATCGAACGATATTTTGATACGTTTTGTAGAATTTTCGAATGTACACAAAAGGGATAGAACCCCTAACGGCACTCAATCAAACCCCTTGCGTATAAAAATATATAGAAATATCGCTCGGTCCAGACTCTTTTGCAGAATAGCTAAAAGGTCTATTAAAGCGCTTTCTGTTTCAGAACCATTATATAAAGGAACGGGAGCCATTTCAGTCTGTCTTTTTGCGGGTTTATGCTGTAGGTTTTGTTCCGTCTCAAAGCAAGCTGTGAATAATGATAGAAACTTTACCAATTTAAGAATCACTTGTAAGTTGTAAATTCCAATTATTGATTAATTGCAGTTAAAAAAAATGTTTACTGTTTTTATAAATCCAACTCTTTAGCATATAAGAGCGTAGACAAACTGAGAATTACAAGGTTCTAACTGGACTTGCTCCAAGTCTCGCTCTTGATCAATAAATACAGGAGGGGAAAGGAGGAAATGGGGTAGGACACGGGGAGAGGAAGAAAGAAAGGAAGAAAGAAAGAAAGGGAAGGAGAGAGGCTCTCCTTCCCCTTTCTCTTCCGTTTCTTTCTTCCTTTCCCCGTGTCCTACCCCCTTTCCTCCTTTCCCCTCCTGTATTTATTGATCAAGAGTGAGACTTGGAGCAAGTCCAGGTTCTAACTGACATTGACCTCAGATTCAAGGTAATTACGTCACATGGTTCTATCTGCAGTAAGCTTGTGTTCGACCATTATGTACTAGCCTCAGTTTCGATTTGATGCTACAAAGATTTTATCATTATTATTATTAAACATCTATTTAAAGTAGGCTAAAATAATGAATAGCTAAATTACAGCTAATTAAGGCCTACTATTTACAATATACATAATTTACAATAAAACTATTGATATAGATTACAGGACAAATCAGAGTTAAAATCTATCATGTTAGAAACCCAACTTGCTGGATATATAGGGTGATACATTTTCCAAGGATTCCTGTGGTAAAGTCCATCAATTTGCAATGTTTTGACCTATGTACCATCCCAGGGGGGGGGGGTACTCTGGCATATTCAGGATAGGGATGCTCATGTTACTTTTTGGGTCTAAAATTTAGGCAAGGATTATTTTTTTGGGTCAATGATTTGTACAGTTATTATTTGGGTTCAAGGAATTCTGGCTTACTTTTTTGGGTCTCAAATATGAGAAAAAGTTAAAAATTGGGCAAAAAATAATTTACAAGCAAATTAGAGCCAAATAACAGTAATAAAATCAAAAAACATAAATATCCAAACACATTATGAGAAATCTAATCAGTTAGGGCACTTTTTATGCAGATTTAAGATACTGACTTCATAACTTTTGGGTATGTAAGGTCGGAAAAATTATTTTTTTGGGTCAATTTTCATGCTAGAAATTACTTTTTTGGGTTGATGCGTTGTACCCCAGCCTGAACACCCCTACCCTAAGTATGCCTGAGTACCCCCCCCCC
>REGL01000147.1:226646-245851 GCA_004194395.1 Aurelia aurita complex sp. Pacific
GATATACGGTTTTTTATTCCTGAAAGAGGACAGAGGTGGAAACACTTATGCGGTTTGTCCAGATTATTTCTTGTATCTTGAGGACAATTTGAGGCAGATTGTTAAAAAACTGGTTTATTTTTGGAATAGTTTGGACACAGGTGGAAACAGTTTTGCTAAGACTGGGTAAATCAAAGGCGTCTAGAGAGACAAAGGTGGAACCTAGATGGTGGGAGAAATGGGTGTTTGATACAAACTTAGACTTAAAATGAGATGAACTCATTTAGATTTAACAAAAGTTTCCATTGCAAATGTCTGTCCCCAAAACCAGTCTTTGGTGGACAGTAGATCACATTTATTTTCCAGAAATTGGGTACATTAATTTTTTCTATAGGACCATAGAAATTACAGTACGTGCCCACCCTTGTTTCTTATAAAAAATGAGTGTATTTTCTGTTGAAAAGGGTAATGTTGTTTCGTTCCATAAATACACGACTGCGTTTTAACTGACAGCTCATCGGCCATTAATACTTTGCTTATTTGTTTCCCTCAGAGCAACGATAACAGCCAAGAACAGGACTCCAGAAATCACTCAGTCACCAGATCGTCTTGATTCGAAACAAAAAAGACACAGAGATTTATTCAGCTCGAGGTTAGAAAGTTGCAAATATCATTCAGAACTGATTCTGATAATACATAGTGCTTCGATCAATGACTTCAGCGCGGTTCAAATCTTCATCATGCTTTATTCCAAGAAGGCTGGTTTAATCATTGCAGCTACTTTAGGCCTACTACCCAAATTTTTAGGCTTTCTACTCAAATTAAGGCGCGTACTACCTAAAGTTTTCGCCAGATCATTGTAAAAGGCTGAAAATACGGCATTGACAAAGCTGATAATGTTTGCTTAGCCAACCGAAAGATATTACTGTGACCCATGCATCGGGGTATCGGAGATATTGCAAGTCTTTGATGAACAAGAAAAGAAATTTACACAGTCAAAACAGAAGTTCATCGCCTCTAGAATTTTTAGTAAGTTCTTTTGGAGGACTGCGCAGGCACAGGTACATGTGCTACTGAGTATGCCGAAAAGTTTGTCGGCAAAAATGGCTGGTTAGCCTTTCCAGGGCTCGAAAGAGTAGCCTAAACTTTGTTTTTTAATTCGTCTCATTTGTATCTTTTCTTACGATTTGATGTGGTCAGAAAATGCTTCTGTTGATAAGATTTGTAAACATACATGGATTATCTTCCAAAAGTGTTTGATACGAATTTTTATCCTTACCTCCTCCCTCTGTTTCAATACTGATTGCATTGCAAGAACGGTTTTATCATGCAGATCCACCATAAGAATAATTCGTCGAAGCAAACAACTTTGATATGGGATATGGGAAAAGGAGGCTTAAAAAACCTTGTTTTGAAATGTTCACGAGGACACAGGTAGTGAACATGAAGATTTGAGTACTCAAAATCTGATAATTTTAAGAAACTTTCAGTGCTGGCCCAAATTGTTAGTTTCTAATAAGAAAATACGTGTGTTTCCGAAAAACGTAGATTTTTGATGGGGCTGTAGTTTGTAGCATTCACGCAGTTGATGATGCTACGAAAAAGGTTCTCTGTTGTACGTTCTTGTTAATTTAGGAAATGTTTAATAACATTAGAGCAGGTTTTCTTGATCATAAAATATGATTTTTTTGCAGCTCACCCATAACTGGAACACATTCAGATTCATCGTTATTAAAAAGGCTACGATTTGGAGCAAGAATAATAACAAGGTACTATAATAATGTTTATTTTCTGAACACTGTTTTACTTTGACGAAATCTTTACTGCATCACACTACGGTATCGACTGTTTTGATTGATTGATTGATTGATTGATTGATTGATTGATTGATTGATTCATTCATTCATTCATTCATTCACGAATCTACCAAAACAAAATACTTACTGACAGCAGGTTTCAAATCTTTAGATCGATGTCAGATGGGTGTAAAATTATATGACCTATTTCTTCTAACTGAATGGCTTTAATGAAATTTAAGTACATATCTATAATTCTACTGTTGGACTTTTCAGAAATGTTGAATATTTTTTAAATTACAGCATGTTTTATATTTCAGCTCATTTGAGGATGTGACGTCATCAAATTTCTAAATCATAAACAGCAAAAGCGACACACTTTTACTTGATACTTTATTGTGGACATCGATAAACTAAGCCTTCCTTGGAAATTATTTCATGTCACAGCGAAAAGTTTAGAAATTACAACGGTTTCAAGTTTTTGTGAACATTTTTTCTTGAATTCGCGAAAAAGAAGAAAACCGCTCAAATTCTAAAAATATTGAAGATTTCAGAAAAGTCCAACCATAGAATTATAGCAAAATAGCAAAAGTTTCTTTGAAGCCATTCATTTAAAAAATAATGGGTCTTTTAATTTTACACCAACCTTTTTAAAGATTTGGAACCTATGCTCTTACTGATTTGTACGCCCCAGAAAAAGCAATAAATATCTAGTCTGGTGGAGCGCTTACCAGAACAAGAACGNTCTTGAATTCTCGAAAAAGAAGAAAACCACTCAAGTTCTGAAAATATTGAAGATTTCAGAAAAGTCCAACCATAGAATTATAGCAAATAGCAAAAGTTTTGTTGAAGCCATTCAGTTCAAAGAAATAGGTCATTTAATTTTACACCAACCTTTTTAAAGATTTGGAACCTATGCTCTGACTGATTTGTACGCCCCAGAAAAAGCAATAAATATCTAGTCTGGTGGAGCGCTTACCAGAACAAGAATGTAACCAAATATTTAACTATATTGACGAGGTTATAAGAATGGAAAAAATTATATGAATGATCATGCAAGACAAATATTTCTAATTCCCATAAACTACAAGTTGCAACCAGCTTTGAATACAGAAGGAAAGAAAAGCTATTCAGATCAAGATGAACGAAAACTGAATGACAAAACATTTGGTAAGAGCTGGGTTGGCTTGAGATATTTTTTTAAGTAATAGCTATGAGCATGAATAAAGTATCATTTCCAAGGGGAATATTCATGCATTTTCTGACTTTCAGGGTTTTTCTTTACGGAGATATTTTTCGCTGAGAAAAGTTTATGGGTATAGCATTTTCGCTTTTGTGCTCATATGAACATAAGAATTTGAAATTCATTTTTTTTTTCAGAAATGGACACGATGCCCATCGAGAAATCAACGGATTCTTCTTTCCAGCTGATGGAACAATTACGATGTATGAATTCAGACAATTTGGAACAAGGTATGTTTTTCTACTACACGTACTTTTGATAAGGAACCGCCTGTAAGAAACTTTCAACTCTCAGATTGCCAAAAAATTAGGAAACTCCACAACTGAGGTAAAATTACTCAATAAACTGTTAATTTTGATCTGGGACATCCTCAGCATGTTTTCTTTATTCGCACTTGTTTCCGGTATCACATTGCTCGGGGAGGTTTTTGAATAATTTTTTTAACATTGGAAAGGCTTCGAAAAGTTTGTTTTCAATGTTTACGAGGGCACAAGTAGTAAACATGAAGATTATTCTGGCATCTAAACTCTGAGAGCTCAAAGTCTGATAATTTTAAGAAACTTTCAGTATTTGCTCAAATGCTTTATTCATTTTTCATTTAAATTCTTTATACACGGTGGCCCCATCAGCCAAGACTGGCTGCTTTTCAGGGGGCCGTGGGGACCTAATTACAATGTTGATAAAAAAGGAATATTTACAATGTTAAATTAGAATAAATGTAAACATTAAAAGCTATTTTCTACTCAATCTACATTTAAGAGTAGACAAAGAGGGGGCTAGCTTGACCTCAGTTTCTAATTCATTCCAAACGTTTGATCCATGAAACGAAAATACTTTTTGGCCGTTGCTCGTTTTCATTCGTGGAGCAAGCAAGTCAGTCTCACAATTTCTCAAATTTACAATCTCCCGAGTCGAGTGCTTGGTTTCGTAGTTTCGTAATTTCGTAGTTTCGTGGTTTCGTAGTTTCGTAGTTTCGTAGTTTCGTAGTTTCGTAGTTTCGTAGTTTCGTATGCTTAGTTTCGTACGAAAGAAAATACGTGTATCTCATTATAGTTAATTATTCCTCAGAAGGAGTATTTTCAAATTAATGTTGATATGCTAATGTTTTACTTGTAGATCGAATGCACTACCATTCATACAGCGTGGCACATACCCCCATATCAGAGGAAGTAAGAAAGGTGAACATTTCACATTGCTGGATATCGCTGTCGTAAGTATTGGATAATTTGCTTTCATTTGGCATCGGGAGGTCCAATGAAGCTGCAAATTTTTAAAAATCACTAACATTTCATGGTGATACTGATTTTAAAAATGTCTTCATGTTCGAGTGTTTCAAAGAATTCATTCTACAGGGTGTCCCAGAAAAATTGTTCGACAGTTGATTAGATGTTAAAAAATAATAATGAAAGGTACAGGCTCCTGGTTAGATAACCCTGTTCCTAAGATTTTAAATTAATTTTAGACGCCAGAATCTTGCGAATCCGCTAAGAATTCACGGAGTAACAAGCTTTTGAAGTTCAAGTTTGTGCTAAAGCTGAAACCAGACGCTCCTAACTGACTTGCTTTTCAAAGAGACTTCCTAAAATCGAGGTAAAAGGAGACTGTTCAATGTTTTATCTCTCGTCGATATCACAAAAAACCAAGTAGGACTTTAAATATTATTTAATTCTTGTAACCGTTGCCAAAATTTATTTAAGAATGCAATTATCTAAAAACATGGAATGAAAACTTAATCGATGAGACACAGGGCAATTCCAAATTGTGCTGAACAGGATTCCTCCCCAAGTATCCATAACCTTGATTCAATGTTATAGAAAGCTAGTTTGACGAAAGTACTTTTGAAACTCCATTTGATTTGTTTTGAATAAACAAGATTCTATTTTCACAAGATATGCAATTTAGGGGCGTCTGGTTTCAGCTTTCGCACAAACTTGAACTTCGAAAGCTCATAACTAAGTGAATATTTAGCCGATTTGCTACCTTCTGGTATCTAAAATTAATTTGAACTCTCAGCAATATGGTTATCTTACCATGGAGCCCGTTCAGTATTTCGTTATTTTTTAATATTTAATCAAACGTCGAACAATTCTTTGGGACACCCTGTAGAAGTGAAGATTATTTTATTACTTTAGTTTAGCGGGGATGGCTCGGTGGAAGGGCCCTTGACTACCAATCTGCAAGTTGGCGGTTTAAGCAAGGGTGTTAGGACACGGATATTTTAATTACGTATTTATTTACCTTGATTTGATCTTCGTCTTGTTTTGTTTAAGTCCCCGTCCTGTCGAGCCTGCTACGTAGAGTGAGGAGAGTTGCCAACTCTCTCTAATTCCAAGCTGAAGGAATCATGAAGTGTAATCACATCGAGAGGCAGGACAAGGACGCCGCTTCGATAATGGGCTAGAATGGAATGTGGAATACTCGATTCCCTTACAAACCCCTTACAGGCATTTTCTAATTGTTGAGTCTTAAAGATGAGTGATTTTACCGAGCAAAATTTCTTATCTAAGTTAACCTTTGACTGATAGATTAAAATTTTAGTTTTGAATATCGGCCACATACTTTTTATTCCACAGCCTGTCAAACATGTAAACTTCTTTTTAATGACCCGGTAGTTGCTACAAATTTACCCTAAAATTGTTTCTTCTCTCTTTCTTCCAGGGAAATGATTTGCATTTCAATACGGAAACACAAGCATCGCTTCCTGACTCCCTGAAATCCAAACCAATAATTACTTTCAGAATCACTGAGCTTGACGGTGAAACCAAGCAGAAATTAATGTGAGTTACTTCAATTTATGCGCAAGATATTTAATATTATTGTCTTTAAAGGGTCTGTTTCAGCTAGCATGCCTTGCACGTGTTATATCTTGGTTGGTCTTTATTTTTTAGTCTGGAGAAAACAAAGGCCAACCAAGAGATGGCACGTGCAAGGCACGCTGGTTAAAAAAGACTCTTTAATGCTGTTCGATCTTTCGTGCAATCATATGGCGTTTTTGATATGGACATTAAAACGCTGAGTTATTGAAGGAAGCTGAAATTTTCCCCTTGTTCATTTCACTCGAAATGTGTACGAACAGAAATTTAGATAGAAATTCAACTGTCAGGAAACGATCATTCTATAAGTTGATATTCATAAGTAAAGGGAACTTAGAACCAGATCAATTTTGTGAAAATTTGAAATTCTACAGAAGTTATCTGCATGTCGTTCGATTCAGATTTTGTAGAATAGCTAAAAGGTCTATTTTCCCAAAAATCGTTGAAAAGCCTAGAAATCCATTATAGACCTTTGAGCTATTCTGAAAAGAATCAGAATCAAACGATATTTTGCAACATTTTGTAGAATTTTTTTGTATGTACACAATAGTGACAAAAGCTCTAACGCCACTCGATCGAGCCTCTTGAATAAAAATGTATGAAAATAGCGCTCGATCTAGACTCTTTTATAGAACAGCTAAAAGGTAGCATAGGTTCCAAATCTTTAAAAAGGCCGGTGTAAAATTAAGTGACCTATTTCTTTGAACTGAATGACTTCAAAGAAACTTTAGCTATTTCTCTATAATTCTACCGTTGGACTTTTCTGAAATCTTCAATAGTTTCAGAATTAGAGTGTTTTTCTTCCTTTTCAAGAATTCAAGAAAAATTTTCAAAAAAACTTAAAACCATCGTAATTTCTAAACGGTTTGACGCAGCATGAAGTAATTTCGAAGAGAACTATAGTTTTTGGATGCCTACAATATGGTATCAAGCAAAAGTCTGTCACTCATCTGGTTTATGATTTAGAAATTTGATAACGTCACATCCTAAAATGAGCTGAAAGGTAAAATACGCTGTAATTTTGAAAAATATTCAACATTTTTGGAAAGTCCAACGGTAGAATTATAGATAAGTATCTAAAGTTTCTTTCAAGCCATTCAATCAGAAGAAATAGATCATTGAATTTTACATCCACCTTTTTACACTGAGTTAAAGATTTGGAACCTATGCTCTGAAAGGTCTGTTCTTCATAAGAAATTGCGTACACTTTTTGAGAAACTCTTGACCACTTTTTTGTATCATATGTAGATTCGATGGATGCAGGACAGTGAAAGATAAGTCAGAAAGGGAATCGTGGGTCGAAAATTATGATTCTGCCGAAGAGAGACAGCAGAGGGAAATTCTCTTGGCACTGCGAGGTAAGTAAAACTTCTATCAGGCTACGGGGTGAGTCAGAAAAATGTATACATTCTTTCAAAAATTGGTCCTTTGCAATTAATATCTAATCCTTGAGCACGTTTAACTCAGTTAAAGGACAAGTCTGGGGTTGGAATAATTGTTCATAAAATGAAAGATCACAATGTTGTGAATGGTGTGTCGTACTTCTTTCCAACCTTCTCTGTCTTTTCTCTGCGAAATTGCGTATTTCAATATGTGAAATGAGCGAAATGACGTCATTATTCACGACGTAATTTCACCCATTTTGCCTTCGACCTGAACGAGGCTGTTTTCTTATAGAACTCTCATAGTAATTTCCGACGTCACAATCGAACCTCCACACTGATGCTAGCTATTTTATCGCGTTTTACAAAATGGCGATGACATTGGGCCTTACTTACGAAAAATGTCGTTCGAATTTACAACAGAAAAACATCTCATAACGTCGAAAGAAGCCACAAGTGGTGTTTGGCAGTTGATAAGGTTACTTTTTGACATTAATTGTAGAAACCCCGGACTTGTGTATCTTTTTTGAAAATATTCTTTAATAACAGACTCATCGTACTAAACCCATAAACGCAGCAAAACACCGTAATCTGTAGAAAGAAGACTGTTAACTCCTGTAAAAGAGCAACAACCAAAATAAACCTGTAACCAGAGAGAAAACTGTTGAATCCTGCAAGAGAGAAACAAGTTAATCTTAAAACCTGAAAGGAAAGAAATAAGTGATCTCTCAATAAAGATGTCTCTTTTTTCATTTGTTTCTAGGTTCTCTGCAAACAAAATTGAAGAAGCGTGCAGTGAAAACGATGATGAACCTCGCAAAACATTTCAGAAAAATTGATAAGTCTGGAGATGGCGTGCTTGACAAAGAAGAATTGAAATCTGCCTTGAAGGAATTTAGAATAGAAATCCCAGAAAAGGTTAGCTTATTTGCATTTTAGAGTAAACAAAACTGAATTTCTAAACAAACTATTAGATGACTAACAGGGAAATAATCCCCATTTGAGAGGTCACTGCTCCCTGGATATCAAGGCAATATGATTGGCAAGATACAATAAATATTCAATATTTTAAATATTCAATTTTCTTGGCCTAAGGTCGGATTCCTGTCAAAAACTACTTGGATTTTGAAACCATTCCAAACAAAAAACAGATTTGGGGAAATAATTATTAAGCTCACACCATTGAATATTGCGGTATTATAAAGCTGACACGAGGAAAATTGTTGCCTTCAGATACAGTAAATCCCTGCATATAAGAACCTACTTTTTGAGAGCCGGGCTGATGCAGGTTCTTATTTCAAAGGTACCAAGACCAATTTCCAGGTATATGTATTTATTTGAAGAATGCCTTGCGTAGGCCGTTTTAAAATCTTCACCAAAAATGTTCAGCCCTGTTATTTGTTTTTGCAAAGTTAATGTGTACCTATTAACCAATTTCAAGATTCCAAACAGCAGGGGAGGAGATTCAAACTTTAACAGCCAACTGGGATGAAAATGAACTTAATAATGAAAATCCAAAATAAATTTTGCTGCCCCTGCAACAAGAACATATTTTTCATCAAACTGAAACAAGTTCCTAAGTACAAGATGCTTAATGTAGGCAAAGCAGCCTCTAGTTTCTTATTTTTGTAGGTTTTTATATGCGGGGATTTACCGTATTATTCAATGGTGTACATATGCCAATTTATTCTAAAATTTACCTTACTGAAATTGGCCACTCAGTTCTGAAATTATGAGGAATTTTTTCAAGAAAGCTCCTTTAAAACTTTAAAAACAGGCCTGAAATTACGATCAAATTTCTGCCTTACAGCAATGACTTTTCCATGCTTTAGCACGTGTTATTCCTTTGGGAGGATGAAAGTATCATCCCTGGGAGCATAACTACATTATTCCGCGCGATTTCATCCTCCCAAGGGGGTAACCCTTCAGCAACTGCTGATTTTCAAGCGACCCTCTTTAAAGGCGCTGCACAACCCGTCCTCTCTGCGTGGCTCTGCGTGTCAAATCATCGAATGTGTTTAGGCTAAACACAACATAGCCAATTGCACAGAGAATAGTAACCCAAAGTACATTCGATAATCTTCGCGATCGAAGCTTTGGTGAAGGATTTGTTCTATTTTTCTAACGCCAATTATTTGAAAGTTTTAATGGATATCAAAGTTTCATTACATTTCATAGCATAAACAAGAAAACACTGCAATGAAACTTAGGTAGAAGCTGCGATGAACCTGGCCGCCATTAAGAATCCAAGGCTTTAGTCACGTGCGCGGATTGTCCCGTACTTTCTGATTGTTTATAAAAATCTTGTACAGCCCTCCTTAAAGGCAGTCTATCACGCATTTGATTGGGTGGTAGTGACAATACAAAGAACAGGACATTTGAATGGCTGCTAATCCCCTGACTTTCTACGACCGTAGAAAGTGACAACGATCAGCCCTTCTCTGTTTCAAATACACAGATTCACAAAGAAATTCGTTGTGTTGAGCTCTGACTCTGTTGCAGCCAATCAGCTACGTGATAGACTGCCTTTAAGACTATGTAAAGATGTTTCTTTTATTTACGTTCAGAGTGATTGATAGGATTTTTACCTCTGTTTCCTGCAGGATTTCGATGGTATATGGCAGATTATTGATGTTAATGGTGATGGCCAAATAGATTACGGTGAATTTGTGAGAGGAATCTTAGGAGACATGAACGAGTGTCGGAAAAGCCTCGTCAGGAAGGTCAGAATTTTTAGTTTTGTTTTGTTTTGTTGTCAGTATGTGTACAGTAAGAACCCGCAAAATAGAAACCACTCTATAAGAAACCTCAGGTTGATTTTTTGAGAAATGGTGCCCTCATATAAGAAACTTCTCACCCTGATTCTTGGAAGATTTCCTATAGGAGGATCCCAAAAAATTTTCATATTTAGTAATTTTTGTTAAAATCAGGTGCTAAATATTTTTTAGAGATTTCATGCAAAAGCAATAAGCATCTCCATCTACAGTATACTTGGCATGCATGCTATGATTGACCAAATTTTGAGAGAATGCTACGTAACAAGAACATACTGTTTGATAGCGTTTGCTCTGGGGTTTCTTTAAAGATTTGAAGGTTTCTTAACCATGTGATAAGAAGCATTTCAGCCTGTTTGCAAATTAATGCCCTTTAATCAGAAACCCAACAGGCTGTTTTGAAAAAATTGGTTTCTATTTTGCGGGTTCTTACTGTACCTGATATCACAATAATGACTGCGGTCACACTACTGTATTTTCCCGTTGTAATGTGAATTGCTTCAGTTTCTTGCCGTTTGTTTTTGTCGCCAGAAAGTACGGCAAAATAACGGTAAAAAAATAACGGCAAAAACACTTTAGTGTACAATGATAGGTCTAAATTGTGCAAACATCAGGTTTATTTTCAAAACAAAAGTTTTTGAAGATTACGGTATTAACACGAATCATTGCTACTTTTCCTTTTAGGCATTCACTCTCTTAGACACTACCAAATCAGGCGAAGATTTTCAGTATTACGATTCTTTGCTTCTGTTCCATTTTAGGCATTTGCTCGCTTAGACACTACCAAATCAGGAGTAACCGCCAAAGATAATCTCAAGAAATTTTTTAGTGCCAAGAAACATCCAAGGGTCCTATCAGGTAAGGAATCAGTTAGATATTTCAGCTCAAATTATTTCGGGTGACTCAAAGACCGATCTCCGTTTCAGAGGCCACTACTCCCTAGATGTCAAGACAATAATATTTAGCAAATTATCATTTCATGGTGAACATGTTCAAATTCATTTTAAAATCTTTGAGACTGAAATCGGCTACTCCGTTCTGAAATTATGAAGGGTTTTCTCAAGAAAGCCCTTTCAAAAAACCTTCGAGACAGGCCTAAAATCACGATCAAATTTTATGCCTGGTTTCAATAACTTTTAACATGCGTGAGCGGTTGCTACCCCTTTTGGGAGGATAAAAATGTCATCTCTGCGAGCATAACAACATTGTTCCGGGCGAGTTCATTCTCTCCTCTAAAGAGGATAGCACATGCTAGCACGTGTTGAAGTCATTGCTGTAAGGCAGAACTAACAGGAAAATGTGTTCGTGATTTTACGCACGTGTTGAAGGTTTCGGTCTTCGAGCAAACGCAGTGTAATCGAAGGTTAGACTTTAATCGTGGGTTATGCAGTTAACTCTAAGATTAGCCTAGACTTGCACTAAATCTGTCTCTTCAATCCGTTACCATTTCCTTGGATCTACCGAAAAGGGAATGGTAAGACGGACCACAGGTAGTGAGTATCATGGATGGTATATTGATTATGGTGTTATCACTGTTAGTTAGAATCACAGAAGAGATGAAATACCTTTGTTTTTGTTGTTGTATTTCCTGCCCAAACTGTACTCCAATTCTAACAGTACTTTCCAGGCCAGTCAATCCCCAATTACTTTGTTTTCTTCATTGTGTTTCCTTCCAAACTGCACTCCAACGCAAACTCTGCTGCCTAGGCCAGTCCTTTCTCATGCAACAGAATTTCAAACTGACCCAGTGGCGGCAAAGTTTGCGTTGGAGTGCAGTTTGGAAGGAAACACAATGAAGAAACAAGGTAATTGGGGATTGACTGGCCTGGAAAGTACTGTTAGAACTGGAGTACAGTTTGGCAGGAAATACAACAACAAAAACAAAGGTATTTCATCTCTTCTGTGATTCTAACTAACAGTGATAACACCATAATTAATATACCATCCATGATACTCACTACCTGTGGACGGACTGAAGAGATAGACTGGGGGCAAATCTAAGATTAGCCCTTGTCGGAATTTTGCACGACCAGACCCAGTCCTACATCTTGAAGTTATGGCAAGCTTTGGCTAAGAAAACGTTATATATAAATGAGAAATTATATTTGTTCTTGATCTGAGTCATTTACAATGCTCTATAATCCATTTATAGGAGAGATAACGGAGCAAGAACTGACTTCAGAATTCATATCAAATTTTGACCACACTGAAAAGAAAGGAGAAATATCATATGTTGTAAGTTAATCCTTAGTATTTTTCTTTTCTCTGCTACCGGGTGTCCCAAAAAAGTACTCCCGTTTGAAAAATCACCAACATTTGAGTACATGACCGATCTTCAATTCTCTTTTTTGGCCAAGTAGATCAAGGACCAAATTATTTCCCAAGCATGCTAATCTTGTTATTGGTTTAAAATTAGCAAATTAGCTCTTTTTAGGGCTACCTGGTTTTGAATCATACTGCAAAAAAGCATTTATGCTTGCCAGATCAATGTCATTGTGCATATAACGCTTCTATTTTGGTCATAAATGACAGAAAGAAATGCACAATGCACACTATCATTGGAGACTTCGATGACGATAACAAATCTGAAACTTTGACTGTTGGGTATGATTGAGCATTTTGCTTAAAAAGTACAGCTCAAAGTAAGGTTTTTCAACGTGTAATTTTTCTACCTCGTTGCACCAAAAGCAAAATTTTTAGCATCTATAAATATTTTTAGGTCTTTGACAAAACAAATCAAAAGAAAATTTTATCAAAGGTTTGATAATCAATTTTTGGCGATTTTTCAAACAGGAGTACTTGGGTTTTGGGACACCCGGTACTAGACCGGGTGAGTAAAAAAGCTAATTTGGTGGGCTGTAGAATAAAAAGTATATGGCTGATATTCGAAACTAGAATGATGATCTATCAGCCAAAGAATAATTTAGATGTGAAAATTTTGTTTGGTAAAATCACTGGTTTTTCTGTCAGACCCAGACATTAGAATAATACTGGTAAGGGGTTGGTATGAGAACAAGAATTGCCATTAACATTTAAATTCTATTTATGAAATAGACAATTGTGTTGACTTTATAATTCAATGGCAAATAAACAATGGTTCAGAATGTAACGTGGAATTCTCGTTCCTATACAAACCTTTACCAGCATTTCCCTAATTTCTGGGTCTAAATGATGAATGGTTTTACCAAACAAAAGTTTCACATCTAAGTTAGCCTTTGAGTGAAAGATAAACATTTTAGTTTTGAATATCGGCAGCAACATTCTTTTTATTGCACGGCCCACCAAATGTTTTCACTTTTTTTTCCTCACCTGGTTTCATACTTGCTATCCCAAAAGGAACTTCATATTTTTTACCAATTATAGAGTTGTTGTGCGTGTTGTACGTTGCTTGTCGCTTGCATAAATAAAAACATCATTTCATTTCAAATTCGAGAGGAGAGTCCTAACGATTTGATCAAGTATTTTAGGCCTTTTTCAGTCATTTTGCAACCTGAAAGTTTTTGTAAACTTGAATTTTCCAATTTTTTCAGTGCTTGTAACAAGGCAAGAAAAATCACAAAAATACTTCGATCTTTTGGCTGTCAAGCAAATATTGATTCATTCCAATCCATCCAGTACTCTTGATGCTATGAATTTTCAAAAGTGAGAACTTGTTTCTGGTTCACCCGGTATGAATGACATTTTTAGTATAAAATAAGCAAACACAAAGCTGCATATATTTGTTTTTAGTCGTCTGAAATTTCTATGAAAATTTTCGAAAGTCCGTGAAGAAGCGTCGTCCGACAATATTTTGTCCGAAGTTTACTCGTCCGAAAGTTTTAGCTTCAATGTTTATTTAGTTCAAATTCGACTCCAACGTGATGTAATTTCTTTGACAGGAATTCGAAGATTACCATGAAGGACTTAGCATTCAAATAGAGACTGATCAAGAATTTGCAACGATAATGAGGAGCAGTTGGGGGGTATGAGAATTGTTTACATTTATCATGAATTTATAAACTGTAGATTATTTAAACTTGTTATTTTAAGTAATATAGTTCCTTGGGAAATATATTGTGAATTGCTATGAATATTATAAAACCAAATGAGAGCACAACGGAAGTTTTCGTTAGTTATATTTGACTATCTTCAAGGTCCCAAGTTTTTCAGATTACAGTTAATGCTTTATCGGAGCGTCGCTTGACAAACTAGCTGATGCTGAAGGAGCAACCATCTTTAAAATAATTAAATATGATAGAAAAATGATATGAAATATAAGACCCCAGGTCATAAGACTCTATAACCCAAGCCTGTACCNAACTTCATATTTTTTACCAATTATAGAGTTGTTGTGCGTGTTGTACGTTGCTTGTCGCTTGCATAAATAAAAACATCATTTCATTTCAAATTCGAGAGGAGAGTCCTAACGATTTGATCAAGTATTTTAGGCCTTTTTCAGTCATTTTGCAACCTGAAAGTTTTTGTAAACTTGAATTTTCCAATTTTTTCAGTGCTTGTAACAAGGCAAGAAAAATCACAAAAATACTTCGATCTTTTGGCTGTCAAGCAAATATTGATTCATTCCAATCCATCCAGTACTCTTGATGCTATGAATTTTCAAAAGTGAGAACTTGTTTCTGGTTCACCCGGTATGAATGACATTTTTAGTATAAAATAAGCAAACACAAAGCTGCATATATTTGTTTTTAGTCGTCTGAAATTTCTATGAAAATTTTCGAAAGTCCGTGAAGAAGCGTCGTCCGACAATATTTTGTCCGAAGTTTACTCGTCCGAAAGTTTTAGCTTCAATGTTTATTTAGTTCAAATTCGACTCCAACGTGATGTAATTTCTTTGACAGGAATTCGAAGATTACCATGAAGGACTTAGCATTCAAATAGAGACTGATCAAGAATTTGCAACGATAATGAGGAGCAGTTGGGGGGTATGAGAATTGCTTATATTTATCATGAATTTATAAACTGTAGATTATTTAAACTTGTTATTTTAAGTAATATAGTTCCTTGGGAAATATATTGTGAATTGCTATGAATATTATAAAACCAAATGAGAGCACAACGGAAGTTTTCGTTAGTTATATTTGACTATCTTCAAGGTCCCAAGTTTTTCAGATTACAGTTAATGCTTTATCGGAGCGTCGCTTGACAAACTAGCTGATGCTGAAGGAGCAACCATCTTTAAAATAATTAAATATGATAGAAAAATGATATGAAATATAAGACCCCAGGTCATAAGACTCTATAACCCAAGCCTGTACCAAATTTAAAACCGGGTCTCGACGGGGCGTCCGTAGATAAAGAAGAAAATTGAACGAATAAACGAACAAACCAATGAATGAACCAATGAATGAATGAACGAATGAATGAATGAATGGATTGGGACAAACGTATGCCTTTGGGACTCATTTCGGCATGCATTACATGTATGAAATACAATCAGGTTTCTGTGAAGGTACCACAATGTTCTGCTGCACTAAATCGTCCCTCTTCTTTCCAGTTTGAAAACTGATAGGCTGAATGTGTAGATGGCTTTATGGTTTTGAAGGAAGATTTCACATTTACCTGCACTGCATTTTTCTCGGTTTTAATCTTCCTTGTTTAATTTCACATTGAGCTGGGTCACCTGACCTTGGTCTCGTGTGAAATCTCGTGTGAAATTTGTCGAGCATATGGTTTTGCTGTAAATATTTAAACAATTGTTTTAAATCGTTAAACGTACTAATTCCTTTCCGTTGTAAACTGCCCATGACATCTCCGAGTGTCTATCTTCAAAGAAGAACTCAGTAGGGAATAGGACGAAGCAAGTATCAGTGAAATAGGAAAGATTCTCCAGTTCTCCACCTTCAAATTCTTCAACAGATAGCTGTTCAGAAATGCCGGGTATGGCAAAAGAGTTTAGACTTTTGAAAGAAGGCACTGGGTGGATTTGAATGAACCGAATTTTGGTTATTATTATTATACATTATTTATACACGAAAAATCCCTTCAGCAAACAAAACTTAATATACAAAACTACAAACCTACAAGAAGATATATAAATAAAATTCATAGTTCTAGGGTGGGGCTGATCTTCCTTTGAGTCGTGTTTGAGTTGAATTCAGCTCCTCAAATGTATTTTGATGTGTTTTTTGAATTGTTGCAAAGAAGAGAGCTCCCTGATGGTAGTAGGGATCTTGTTCCAAGCAGAGAAATCGAAGATATAATGTAAAAATTTGTAAAAATGCGAAAAATTGACCAAAACACCTCAGTCTGTCAGCTACGAAGCAAAGCTAGATTCATTCAAATCCATCCAGTCCTCTAAGTACTATGATTCTTCAAAGAACTGAACGGTTCTCGGCGCACCCGCTACCATTCACGAAATCTAAGACGATATTTTTTTCAAGAAACAACCAGCTTATTATGTGGACATTACAAAAAACACGACAAGCCTTTCCTCAATTTGGCGAGAAGGGATATTTTTATCAAAAACTTACTATTATCCCGTAAGCCCACTTACAACAGTCTAACTTACCTTACGCCATCCAACTTATTTACGCGGCCACTAGGCCAGCTTAAAAGTTCACTTTAATAACTTTGATCCACAGTCTGTACCGACGACAGTAATTAGAGGGAAGCTTTAGAGTTTCTAATTAGATCCGTTAAGATTTAATCTTGAAATTTGCCCATAAAACTTTCTTCTGTTGTTTTTTTGCTGAAGTCAATCCAGCGATTCTTTTCGGTTTTTGTTTTAGATCTTTGCGTTCAATTAACAGTACAAGAAATGCAATTTCGCATGTGCGATTCCGAGAAGCACCGCGAAAATCGCCTTCGCATTTAACTGCAGAATAGTCTATAAGATGACAGTCCTATATTAAGAGCTTTGTGAATAACGCTTTGTGGTTTGTCTTGAAACCACTTAGGACCCCGAAATGATGCTCAGCTGTGGAAAAATGCATTGAGCCAAAATTGTTTTGAAAACTCATAAAAATTTGATTATTTTACTGAGCTTGAAACTCTCTTTTGAGCAAGAGAGAGGAAGGGGAAGCATAAATCGAAACATCTGCTGCCAAAAATTTATTTGTCCAATAAAGAAGCTGATCTAGGCATTACAAATTTCATGTATTTTTGTTTTTAATTCAAACTTATGAATTAGATTAATGAAATTTTGACTGCATAGGTCTCAAATTCTTTTGATATGTTGCCATTCAACAAACTGAGTTGTTTCAATTTCTTGCCTTCTATTGATAGCTTCTATTCGTATGCAGGAGGTGTGAGTAAGCCACTCAAGTTTTATGGTCTCCTGTGCGGTGATTTTTTCACATTGGTAGATTGACTAATCAATAGTAGAAAACACTCTTACCTGCACTCACTTAGCTGCACAAACTAATAAACATTTCTGGTTCTCTTCCCGATGCTGTTAACGTTATCAGAGGATGATGCTTCAGCAATTAACTAAGTTTCTCAATGCAAAATTCTACAAGACGGCCTTAAATTACCCTTTGGGAGGTGGAAATGCCAAGATTCATTTTCAACCAAACTGTTTTTGTTCATGCAGGCAACAATCACCATTTCTCGTGCATTTATCCTTCTGTAAGAATCCTGAATTTCATACCTCATCCCTGTACCTCGGAAAAGCCCCTCAAATCGTTGATCAACACCCAGATTTGTCATTTCAAATGGTGATTAAGAAAACAGTGTGGCAAAGAGTCTCTGCCAGGCGAGGGGCATTTCACTCCTTCGAAATAGCGTACGAGATTTTTTCAGAACAAAAGGATTTTTACGGATTGTTCTTGAAAACAAAAGAATTTTTGCCTAAGGTGTACGAGATTTTTTGGGAGTGAAATGCCCCTCGCTGCCGTGTCCCTTCTCAGGTGGTAATACCCCCCTTCACCCTCTGGACTATTCACACACAAGAACAGAACACAAATGACAAGTTATTTATAGGCTGTGTATTTATGTAATAAGTTGCCATATTCTCAAACGATTGATTATCACAATAATCAATTGATATTCTAACACTATAACACCTTATTCATATTTCTGACTTTTCTAATCGTTTTTATCTAATCAAGACATTATTAGCTCTATTAATTATCAGTTACAAAGGCTCAGCTTAAAATGGATTGTGAAGCAGTAAATGTCTGGTCTATAAAAAAGAACTAAGAAAATACCCAAAACAGAATTGTTTCTTTGTCAATCCATTGTTCACAGTTGATGTGCAACTTGCATTTGAATGGGATATTTCTATATTTTTGCAATTCAAATGCAAGCTTTCAACTTTGCGCAAACCGTTTAAAGGGTTATAATGCAAAGTTAACAGCTTGCATTTGCAAAGAGCATAAAATCTACAAATATCTCATTCAAATCAAGTAGCACACATTCTGTGAACAATGGATAGCCAAAGAAACAATGCTGTGTCTGTGTGTTTTCTTTGTTCTATTATAGACAAGCCTTTCTATCACAGGACATTCCCTGTCATTGAACAAAGAGAACTAAAATCAACATTCAGAGATAGAAAAGTCCCTATCTGAAAACAATAAACAATACATGACCAAAATTTACTGAGTGAGTCAAAACAGAGTTCCAAATATTCCATTGTGAGTAAACAACAAACAATTTGACTGCAGTGATTAAATTATTCTATGCATAGCTGTGAGAATCCATCAAATATGAATACCCTTGTCAATAGTTTTGCTCAATTCCTGTGCTCGCAATAAACAATTTCTTCAAAAACGAAGCACAACATTGCCCAAAAGCTCTTCACCAAGCTGTTCTACTCATAGATTGGAGTTCAATAATTTAAGGCAAAGAAACAACTCTTGTTCTTTAAAATCAGCAAGGAAATTCGTTTCACGAATCAGATTGCTGGGCTGCTCTTTCTATTCTCAAGGTAGTGTCATGGAGTTCCTAGCTTTGTTTTAGATGAGCAGGAAATCTGTTATTTGATCAGGTTTTGGAGCTTCTTTTTCATTTCTTTGGGAGAACTTTTTGAGGAAAATATTTTATTGCAAGCAAATGAATTGAACAAAAACATCAACCAGGATATTAATTTTTAATCTATTCTTTCACCTACATATATATGAACAAATTTTGAATCAATGCATGGGTAGTTAGACACTGCTGGTGTGCTTCTATGGAGAAGAGCTGGATAATATGTATCTGCGGGGGAAATTTTTTATAGTACTGCGGAGTAGTTTAATATTTTTGTTCTTTCGATGTCTCCTCCACAGTACTGCAAAAAA
>REGL01000147.1:261992-278091 GCA_004194395.1 Aurelia aurita complex sp. Pacific
AATTGCGGTATTGTTCGAAGTTGAGTCTTCTTCTCGAAAAAGGGCTTCCATTTTGCATTGACATTGTCATCAAAAAGAAGTCATGCACATCAAGGCAAAAATTTTCCAATTTTGCAGTTAAAAGTCAAGAAAAGACGAATGTACCTTTGTTATAGAGACATAGAATAAGAGAGACATACAGAAATAAAGTTTTAGAGTTTCTTAACTGTTCTTGAGCGTAGTACTAGAGTTTCTTGAATTTTTGGTCATCGTAGTACTAGTTTCTTATAAACCAGTTTCTTATAAAAAAAAACGTGTAATGTTCAATGATGTTTTGAGATATTTTATGAAACTAATGTACAATGATATTTTAAGATATTTTATAAAACTAAATATGCAATGATATTTTGAGATTTTGCACTTTTCACTTGAATTTAATTTCTCCTCTATCTCTCTTTCAGAATAAAATACAAGATTTGGAATTGAAAGTAGAGGAGAAAGGTAACTTCTCTGAAGATTGATATCAATGCTTTGTTTGCATGCTTGATATAAAAAGTTTTAGGGGAATCACATAAATTTGTTTGTATTTTGCCTTCTAAATCTGTCAGAAGATAGTTTCCTGCCAAGGAATAGTTGTTTAGTTCAGAAACTGAATGATGAACTATCAGGCATTTTATTGTTATTTACAGAGCCAGTTGCGCTCGAGACTTTCTTCAATTCATCGCAACCCTGACCCTACATCTAATGTCAGGCGGAATCAATTAGATTAGTTTTCGTTAGTTTTTAATTGTTCGCAGTGCACTTGTATGTAGTTCAATGTTGCCTGTCTTTCTGAATTGACCATGGAGCAGACATTGTTGTTTGCTCTCCTTGTTGTCTAGTAATTAGATAATATCTTGTAAATTTATTTATTGTAAATATTTTACATGAATAAAAAAAGAAGAAACTGAGTGATAAAGGCATAAAGCAAGAATCATGTAAAACAGCATTTCAAAGGAGAATGGAAACAAGAGTTTATACAACACTTTCTATACATTATGACAGCAAATAAACTAAGGAGAACCAGCTAGCGTTCAGCATAGTTCTTGCACAAATTAACATGGTTTTTCTGCTAAAAAAATTCCTTAAGAATCCTTGAGAATTTGTGTAGCTTCTGGAGAATTCTTAAGTACTTTACACTCCTATCTATGACTCAAGAATTCTTAACGGAATGTGAAGAATTCATGAGAAATCTTGAACATTCTTGCCATGTCAGTGTGCACAAGGCCTGTGCTGTAAATGCTCATCAATAATATGAAAACAACACTTTGTTAGAGTGGACAAACCGAGTTAGTCTCAAAGGTGTCCATATTAGAGAGAGTTCATTGTGGTGACCATCAACTTATTGCAAGAACTGAAAAGAGCACTTGCATTGTTATGCAATACTCTCTATAGCGTTCTGTCTTTGCTTTTAAAATGCAGCAGGTTTTTCTGAATTTTGTCCCAACTCTAATCCCTATCATTTGCAGAGAAAGACATGAAAAAAGAGCACAGCAAATTAAGAGTGGCAAAAAAAGAATTGAAAGGCGCTAAGTCAGAATTGGAGGCAATGAGGAATGCTCTGGATAGAGAAGAAACTGTCAACAATGCTCTTAAAGTATGTCTCAAAAAAGTACACAGATTCGGATGTTTTCAGCACAGAGAAATGATTTTAGCTTCAAATTTAATCAATGGATCTCAAAATGTTCCTTGATTTCGATTTTTAACTTAAACTTAGGTACCTCATTTGTTGGAGCACCACAACCAACAAGCAGGATACCTATGCTCAAGTTAGCTTTCAAGGAACATTTTGAGAGTGGTTAGCCATTGATTCAAGCTAAATTCAAATCACTGGACCCAACTAAATCTGTGTACTTTTTTTGGACACCCGGAATGCAATATTTTCTCTCATGTATTTTCTTTTCATAAGAAACTCTTTTTAAGAAACTCAACTTGCAGGTCACTATAGTCGAGGAGATCCTCAGCACATTTTTACTTTATTTTAATGTGTTTCCTGTATAATATTGCTCACTAGGTACTTGAATAATGTGTTAACTTTGTCAAAGCTTCAAAAGCTTTGTTTTGAAATGTTCACAAGGCCACAGAAAGTGAACATGAAGATTGTTATAGAATTTGTGAGAAATTTGTAAAAACTTTGAGAACTAAACATTTGATAATTTTAAAGAACTTTTCAATACTGGCTCCAATTCTTTGTTTCTTGTATATGTAATGTGTGCATATAGCGTACCATTGAAGAGGGCCAAGCCACTCAAATAAAACAGGCATCAATTTGGTCTTTTGTGCCTTTTCTTTTTATTTCAGTGCTGACTAGTTTCTCCCACTAGGGTACCTTCAGAGCAACTGCAAAGTGTGCGTGTATAAGATGAATTTAGTATACCTCCGATTTAGATTATCTATACGCCATTTTATAGAGGAGTTGACAATATTGTACTTATTTAAAAGCAATTCACAATATTTTACTTATGCAGCGTCAATTGACATTCCTGGAGAAACACAAAGAAGAAGCCCAGAAGGCCAGACACAGAGCAGAAAGATTGCAAAGAGATCTTGACAATTTGCAGATGTATGTATTCATAATTTATCATGAGACATAAGATTAGATATATTTAAGCAATCCCCTAGTAGTGTTATGAAATATTTTCCCTGGCATCAGAAATAAAAAATCCCTTTTGAACAAGACAAGGTGAAATTCATTCCTTCCTGTACAAAAATATAGGGCTATACTTGGCCTTGTACATGTCAAGTTTTAGTGTTGTAGCGGGGATTATGACCTTGTCTTAACCTTTAAAGAAAATTACAAGGCTATCAGTAAGATTTCAAGTTACAACCAGTCTAACACAAGGTTTCCAGAGGGCTAATTAGCATTTTTCAAGTCATTTACAAGGTTACAGCAAGGCTTTTATAGGCTAGAACAAGGCTACAAGGTCATAACTACAAGGCTTGTACATGGCTATTACCTGGCCTTGTATTTTCTTACAGGTTATTATCTCATATTGATCAATTCGATTAATGGTTTTTGATGACTTGCAACGAGTTTTGAATTTGCAATTGTTTTTTCTGTAATTTATGATATCCATAAAAGTAGCAATACATAATGGCAATTTGCAGTGTCCCAAAAATATTGTGCCCTATTCATGTGGCTCCTGTGGAGGATCTGTGGTTTTGATTGTCTTGATTTTTAAATAGTTGCATAGCTCAGGCCTCAAGAGACCTTGTTTGAGTCAATCTGACAAGTGGTTGTTGATTTATTGCAGGGGAAAGACAAGATAAGTGAAAGCAGCACTTCTGTTGTTTTCCAGCAATGTCATAGTCACATTATGTTTGAAAGAAAGGGTTCCACCATCATTTTAAAATTTTCTCTGCATTTCTTAAAGGATTGGCAGTGTTTTCTTATAGATAAGCAACATTATTAACCTTTTGAAAATGCAGAAAAGTTTTAGATACAACGCTAAAACCCGTTCTTTGAATATTTACCTAACTTTGACATTACTGGAGAACAATTGAAGTGCCGTTTTTGAAGCAACAAGTTACTTTGCCTTTCCTCTGCCACAAATCAGCAACCACTTGTCAGATTGACTCAAACAAGATCTCAAACTCTAAATTGAAGCCTGACCTTTACAACTGCGTAAAACCGAGAAAATTAGAGCTACAGCTCCTCCACAGCAGCCACACAAACAGCGCACAATTTTCTTGACTCGCCCTGTATAAAATGTCGATAAAGCTGTTGTATTTATGGTTTAAGATTTAGCCATTCGATGATGTCACAACCTCAAAATTGGTTGAAATATAAAAGACAATATGATTCTGAAAATAATCAAGGTATCAATAATTGCACGAATTAAATCATATCTTCAGAGTATCTCAAGTTACTTTCAAGCCAAATTTTTTCAAGATTTGACGTTTATCCTATGCCCAGAAGACGCCCTAAATTTCCATTTTTATCCGGAGTGGTACCTTTTTTAACCCAACAGGGTAGAAGAGCTGATAAAAGGAGAAAGAGAAGAAGTGGAACTGATGCTGAAGAATTTTCATGGGTCACAAGATTCTCTAAATCAAGTTGTTACCTCGTTTGTCATCATGAAAAGGCAAGTTCTGTTTATTTGATCAACTTTTTATAGGAAAAGGAATTCGACGGAAGGAAGTCTAGATCTGATCTGAACTCATAGCATTATTGATTGTGTATTGTGTATGTATTTTATATGATAATAAAGAACAAGGAGTGAAGAGCATTTTACTGCGAAGAACCAGGCGTTTGATGCAAAATTCGCCGAGAATGAGCAAGGACAAACTTCTGTTGAAGGAAGGCTGATAAAAATGAGCTTCACTCCTTGCTATTTGTTTTTTTATATACAGTACAGACACATTCGAAAATGTTGCGTTTTTGCAGCAACAGTAATGGGGAAATTGCTAAATATAGCGGAGTTTAGATCAGATCATGACATTACTTCTCCATATATTACGTGATTGAGCGCCCTGTGGTCATCAGCTGATACTTGCTTTAAAACAGTGTTAACTCGAAAAAGAGATGAGATATGAGAGGTTATTCAAAAGCGAAAGTTATACTCGATGCACCAAAAATTGTTAACCAAAGACGCCAAAAAATGTTTCCAAAAGTTGCACAGATAGCTATCTGTTAACATTCTTAAAACTGCAGCATTATTTTCAATTTTTCAACTTTACTGACACAAAAATATTTTATTTCTTTTCTTCCATGAAAACTTTTCTTTCCATGACACCTCTGGAGGGACCATTATGGAAACAAGGTCGCACTAACCCTTTGGTGCTATCCCTGCAATTTTAAACTGGGTGTGTTTTCAGATAAAATTTTTAACTGTTATATCATATTGTACATTTGTAATTCGACCTTTTTTCCTAAAATCATTTAAGATCAAATTTTTAATTTAACATGGCTAAACTTTACATGCATACATACATAAACGACATTTTGCTACATTTAGTAGAATTTTTGAATTTGCACAATAGTGACAGAAGCTCTAACCCCACTCGATCGAACCCCACGTACAAGAATGTATAAAAATAACGCTCAATCCAGGCTCTTTTATAGAATGGCAAAAAGGTCTATTATATTTCCTTTTCCTATTTGATTTTATGGCAAAATTTTACATCCATACATGCGTTTGACAATCGTAATACCTAAAGTGACTGGATTTCAATGAATCGAATTTCATTTGATAGCAGAAAGAAAGACTGAACTATTTTGTGATTTTTTTCTTGCGCTTTCATGAGCAAGCAAAACATAGTTAAATGCGACTCTGCGAATATTGATTTGTTGCGAGATGGCTGAAAAAGGGCCTAAAACCCTTAATGATTATTATTATTATTATTTTATTAACAACTTCTTTTACGTTGGCAAAATGTGAAAAATATATATATAGCTAATAAGCTAATTAGTGCCAACAAATAAGTCAAACCTTAGTTTATGAATATAATTTGCTACCAGCCTACAAAAATCTTTAATGAATACTTTGCACAATCTGCAGATGCAAGTATTTCCATTTCATGATTTTATTTTTCGCTTAAATTCAGAAAGTTTATTGTCGTAGGGAATCTCTCATACATGATGCCGTAAACTGATTACAGGAGTCTCAGTTTTCCACATTGAATTGGATGATGTTTATTGCTTCACACTCACACTGAGACTCGTGACAATACAGCTTCAAAATGCAGACTAATTTAGGCCATCTCCGCCGCGTTCATGGCGGGACCAATGAGATCGCTACTTTCTTAGTATGGTCAACCCACGTGCCTATTCTTGGCATTTGATTGCTGATTAGTTGAAAGTTCAAATTTTCGAAGCGAAGCGACGTTCGAAACGATGTTCGAGGCGACGTTCGACTTTTCTTTCGACGATCGGAGGATGGAAGAAGTTCGATGTTTCTTTAGATTTCTCGTAGGATTTTAGTCAGTGTTCTGAATCTGTTTTGTTGTGGGTCCTTGCATGAGTGAAAATATAAACATCAGATTGAAAACGTTGAACGAATACATGCACTTTTGTGATGTTTTATGCAGGAAGTTTCCTTACAATTTGATAAAGTGTTTTAGGCCCTTTTTGCAAAAGGTTAATTATAATTTTCCAGCACTTAAGGACACATCTAACAAAGATCGACGAATGAAAACCACATTACAGCGATCATTTAAAAAAATTTGAATGCAGCAGACACCTACTGCTGACTATAGCCTTCTGAAATTGAGCTCCTTTGTTTCTCCTTCGTCTCTTTTCCTGGTCCCTTCCTGTTCCTTCTCTCCTTCCCCCTTTTGCCTTTGATTTTCTTTTTCCCCTATTTCCTTCCTGAGAAATTGGAGCATTTTGGCTACCTTCCAGATAGCGCCATACCCTTGGTACCAGAGCCTTGATAAAAAGTTGGGGACGTTAAGTTTTTATTAAGGCTGTGGTACCCAGGGTATTAGCGCCATTACCACGCTACTTCATTTTTCGAGCCCTGTTTTAAAGGCCTGAACTTTTATCTGGCGCACCTCACCTGGCAGTTTCAACAAACGAATCAACAAAGCCAACAAACGTTTTTATCTCATCCCATTCTTTCTTCTTTCGTCTTTGGATTCAGAACAATCTCTCAGCCACTCTTTTCCGCGAAGCCACGTGCATTTCCAAGAAATCTGTTACTTCCTTTGTTGTGGATTTCTAGCGGTTTCTTCTGAGCTATTTAACTCAGTTAAGATCATGTCCATTCGGCTGGGTGCTGTGGCGTGCACCTGTAATCCAGCGTGTTGGAAGCCAGCTCATCGGAGAGTCAGGGGTATACTGGCCTGTCAATCTCTATGATGTCAAATCTGCACACGACCAGGAACTGCAAAAAAAACAAAAAATATACAAATGACCAAAAAAAATTATAAAACCAGGAAAACCAAAAAAAAAATATAAAATCATTATAATAAAAATCGTTATAATAAAAATCTGGTACGGTGCAGGTAAGACTGGATGATTGATATGACTTAACGATGAGCCCTTTTTACTTCAAATTTTGCGGAGGTTTTTGCAGACCGTTCCTCAAGTATTATTGCCGGGTGGATCTAAAATAGAAAATTCATGTATTTGAAAATTGATTGTACAAAGAATACTTGAGGTATTGGAATAAATCAAATTTTGGTTGCTAACCGACAGGCTAAAGTAATTTTCATGAATTTTTCCTTTTATTTTTCTGAGGATTGAAAATGGTGGTAAAATTGAATTTATGAACAATTTCCTGTACTTCGAAATGCTTGAAAACGGTGTCAATATATTTAAAGGGAGTACAAAGACCAGCATACCTTGTGCGAAGTCAGCCACTTGCTCTGCACAGCTTCCAGAATAACTGACATTACGAAATTCACGAAAAAAAAAACAAACGATGGCAAAGGCTGCTGGTCTTTGTACTCCCTTTAAGCACAACATCAAAAAAAATTTTCGAAAGTGTACAAAGAGAGGAAGATGACGTATATTGTATGTATGTACTATGGACACGTCATATCATCTCTTACACTCATGGTTCTGCCCTACAAAATTATATTTCATCAAAAAGCACTTTAAAGTTTTTATATTTTTATTCATAGATATCTTTTAGTTTTCTTTCCCACAATCTTAGATTTTTTATCTAAGCAACCACATCTGAGGGGACCATTATGGAAATAACGTTGATCTGACCTTTTTAATGCCATCCCTGCCACCACAATTAGGAGTATTTTTACCGGTTTTTACTGATTTTTTATAAAATTGTAATGTATCTACTTTTAGTTTTAAAAACATTGTAAATTTTATCTTTATTTAGTTAGTGGCAAATAGATACTTACTTAAAATCAGATATGAATATATGTTATATAGAATAATTAAAATAAATTGAAAATACAACTGTTAAGAATTTATTAAAGTGATCTTATGAAATATGAAATATATGCGCCATAAATTGTTTGACATGATATTAAAATATGCTCCGCTAAAACAAATATCTCTCAAAAAATTTACAAGGAAAAGTAGAATAATTTGTGCAGTAAATTTGTGTATTTTGAATGATATTAAGATATGTTCAGCTGAAACCTTGACAATAATATGAAAATATCTCTCAAAAAATTTATATTGAAAATTAGAATAATTTGTACAGTAATTGTTTTTATTTTGAATGTTCTATAGCATCTCTGTCCTTTATCTTATATCATTACAGTATCTTTCGTTGGTATTTTACTTTTTATTTTTGATAATTCTAGTCAAAATCTGAAGGACTGACATATTTTTGTGATTTTTCTCGCGTTTTTATGAATACTGAAAATGAAAGTAAATTCTGCTGTACGAAAGTTTCTTGGTTGCTTAATGCCAGGAAAAGGACCTAAAGTACCTTATCAAATCGAAAGGAATATGATGCCACAAAACATTATGCAAGGGCATTTCATATCTGTCAAGAAATCAATTTTCCAACAAATAATGTGCTGTTGAGATCTCTTGCCCACGAAAAATTGTTGTGCTCCATATGAAAAGTTTCTTCGTGATTTGATCAAGGCCTTTTTCAAATATTGCGCAGCTATGAAATTTTTCTGAAGTCGAATTTGCTTCGTTTTCAGTGAAAAACATGCAAAAATACCTCAATCTCTGGGGTATCAAGCAGAGCTTAATTCATTCCAATCCATCAAGTACTCTTGATGCTATGACTTTTCAAAATTGTAAATTTTTTCTGGCTCACCCGGGACTTTTTATCTTACTTTGAATACTGTACTTTTCATATTACTTTATTAAAGTTCTAAAAGCTTTATTAAAATTCCAAAAGCTGCAACAGAACTGTTTATCAATGAATTTGAAAATGCATCACAAATATTGAGACATAAATATTTGTTTCTTTTCTTTCGTGAAAATTTTTCCTTTCAATGACATCTATGGACCCTGTCATTTTAACTGGGGGTGTTTTTAGTTTAAATGTTTAACTTCTATATTTATATTTTATTGTAGAGCTGTAATTTTCCTTTTTCTACATTTATATTACATCTAACTTTGAATTTCTTGGCGAAATTTTACATGCATACATACTTGTGAAATAGTTAGAATGAATAAATCGGCCAAGCTTCTTATTTCATGAAATACTTTTAAAGATTATTCTCCAAGAAAATATTCCAAATACACATTTTAACTAACGAAACCTTGCATTTTATATTTTTTTCGACTATGTCATCTTATATTTATTTTCTAAATTTTACATTTATTTTATTTTACATATTTATATATTGAATATTCATTGCTACATTTAATATTACATCTATTTTATATAAATGTATGTTTATTTTCTACATTTAATATTTATTTATTATTTATTTCTACATTTTATATTTATTATTTATTACTACATTCTGTATTGTGTATATTTATTATATATTTATTATTCATTTTGTACATTTTATATTTATTCATTATTTATTACCTTACTTTATATTATATTTATTTTATATATATTTATTATTCATTTTCTGTATTTTAGATATATTTCAACTTTTGTCTTTCTTTTATCGCAAAATACTGTATCTATTTTATTGATAAATTAATTGGATTCTATAAAGCCACATAAAAAGTATAGCATAAAATGCTATGAATAGTCCAAAAAAATCCCGTGAAAGCAGAAGATCAAATGATCTTTTCTAGAAGTTGTTTGAAATAAAATATTGATAATGGCACCATATAATAGCTAAAAAATATAAGAATTAATGTGCTGTAAAGAGTAAAACTAAGATAAAAAAGTTATGAGAAATGATAAAATGAATTGTGAAAATATTATATGTTGTTTATTCAAGCTATATTGTAACAAATATACTTCATATTTTATTTTAATCATTTCAAATACATTCCAAGCTATTTTGTAACAAATATACTTCACATTTTATTTTAATAATTTCAAATAAATTCTTTCATCTTATTTTGATTTGCAAAGCAGATATACTGTATTATAGAATTTCATTTATATTTTTTTGCTATTCCAATTATTATTTTTATTTTCACTTGGAAACAGGTTGAGAAAAAGTGAAAAATAGTGGAATTAAACATATAGAATTATAAAGTAAACATAAGATGCAGTTTCATTTCCTTTCTTGGAAACAATATTTTTGCAGTCTATTCTAACTATTTTGTAGCACTTGAAAAAAGATGAAAAATGGTATGCTAGCCCTCTAGAGGTAATAAAAACCATTTGTGTAATGAATTAGATAACACAAGATGAAAAAACATCTATGCTAGAAACTATCCAAAAAGATGAACGCTATTTTTTATTGCTTATATCTTTTTTTTATCTTATTTCAACTATTTTGTGGCACCATTTTTGTACTATTTTATGCCCTTAAAATTAGAGCATGATTAGAATATGAAAGTTGGCATGTGTTTTTGATTGTAATAATCGAACCAAGATAAAGATACTAAAAGTAATAATACATATATAAGTAAGTTTTGGTGGTTTGGTGGTTGGCTACTTGTTATTCGTTTAATTTGTTAGTTATATGGTTTACTAGTTTTGTTGGTTGGTAGCATATTTCCTGTGTGGATAAAAAGAGCTCAACGTCAAGCCTTATCAATCCGCTTTCCCGCATGCTTTTTCTTGCATGACACTGTACAGGATCGATAGTTTCTAACTGGCTTTTATGCTCTTACGTTTTCCACTTTATGTTTCATCCCGCAGTGGCTGCCTTAGGGATTGATAAACGTCTCAGACCCTTTCGTTGAGCTGGCCTCCAACATGCTGGATTACAGGTGCACGCCACAGCACCCAGCCAGCAAATTTCATATTTCAACTGGATATGATCTTTTCAATGTTGTTAGGACCTTTGTTGGCCCTATCGTTTTGACACATTGTGTTTCATCTTTGTTGTGAGCCAATTAACAATCATGGTTGTGGTTTCTATTATTTCTTCTCTTGTTCTCAACGGCTCTGCTAATTAGCATATTACGTCATTCGTGTTAATCTTTACTACGCATGCGATCTGGAGCCCATTTTGGGGGATTCCTTGAGTTCTCACCACTTCGCATGTTCATATACTGTATAGGCCTACTCTCCACGTTTGTAATTTGACGATTCATGAAGGAGTAAAATTAACTGTGAAATTGCCAATGACACTCTGGTAATGGTATTCCACGGTATTTCATGGTAATTTTTCAGAAGAAACTAAGAATTTGGGCCAGTACTGACATTTTCTTAAAATTATCATATTTTGAGTACTCAGAGTTTCTTACGAGTTTCTTAGAGGCTCCATAACAATGTTCATGTTCACTACCTGTGCCCTCGTGAACATGTTATGTGTAAGCATTACTCATGTACATTATGGGTAATATGATACAGGAAACAAGTGAAAGTAAAGTAAAATATGTGAAGGATCTCCTTTATCAAAGTAAATAATTTCTCAACTTATATTATCCCAGTACTGGAGTTTCTTAATTTTTTGGCGATCTGAGAGTTTAGTTTCTTGTGGGCAGTTTCTTACAAAAAATGCGTGTATCATACCACACATGTTTTACCTCTTTTTAGCTTTGCAATACACGTATTTTTCATAAGAAACTAAGAATTTGGGCCAGTACTGAAAGTTTCTTAAAATTATCAGATTTGTACCCTCCTTCAAAACAAGATTTTTTGTAGACTTACCAATTTTTAGACATCACTCAAGTACTTTGCGAGTTAGTTGGTACAGAAAACAAATGAGAATAAAGAAAACATGTTAGAGTTTCGTAATTTTTTGGCGATCTGAGCTGAGAGTCTGAGTTTCTTATAAGAGGTTTCTTATTAAAAATATGTGTACCACGTATCTTTTATCGTATTTTATTTTTATTATCATTATTATTAGTACATTGTTATTATTTTTTTATTATTTTCATTTTATTTTGTATCTCATTTGTTTTTATCTTACTATACACGTATTTTTTTTATAAGAAACTGCCCATAAGAAACTCAACTCTCGGATCACCAAAAAATTAAGAAACTCCAGTACTGGGAAAATATAAGTTAAGAAACTGTTTATTTTGAAAAATGAAGTCCTTAACCTATTTTTAATTTATTCTCGCTTGTTTCCTGTATCATTTTAGTACTTGAGTAATGTCTAAACATTGGAAAGGCTTAAAAAACTTCGTTTTGAAGTCATGAGGGCACAGGTAGTGAACATGAAGATTGTTATGGAACCTCTTAGAAACTCGTAAGAAACTCTGAGTACTCAAAATCTGATAATTTCAAGGAACTTTCAGTTCTGGCCCAAATTCTTAGTTTCTTATAAAAAATACGTGTACTTTTCATTTTTAATTGGTCTGTTGCACTCATCTTTTTATTATATTTTTATTGTTTTGTATCATATATGTTTTAAACTTATTTTAGATATTTTGTAGCAAATTTCTTTATCGTATTTTATTTCAATTCATCGTATCTGAACATTTCAAAACGAAGTTTTTGGAGTCCTTGACTCAAATTCCTTCTGAGTAATATTATGATACAGGAAACTCGAAACAAGTAAAAATATGCTAATACATTTTGGCAATCTGAAAATGCGTGTCCTTTTTCAGAATTTTACCGAGTTCCCCCCTCTTGGAATTAAAGAAATAAAAATTTGAAAATAAAGAAGAGTGGGAAGGAAGAGAATTCTCTTTTTTCTTTCTTTTCTCCTTTTTTCGTTTTATTTGTTTCAATTTTTTGGCTCTGTTACCCAAGGTAGCAAAAATAGCTCAACGTCAAACCATACCAATCATATTGCATCACACTCGACTGTTAGTGTCACCGGACGTGCATTGTGTAGCTACGTTGTGTGTCCCGGCCGCCGCTGATGGGCGAAGCTACGGTGCATTCTGGTAGATTGGCAGGCGCCTCTGGCCTTCCGATGAGCTGGCTTCCAACATGCTGGATCACAGGTGCACGCCACTACACCCAGCCGAGTTAGGGGCGAGTTGAGAGGGAATAGATTTTCAAGACCAGGCTCCCAATTAGCGCCATTTTTTGGGTTGGTTGGAATCTAAGGCTCTTTCCTTGCGGGGAGTCCTTTCTCTAATGAGGCAGTCCGCATGCGCATCGATGGCGTTGCTTCGACGTAGACTTGCGCTTTTCGGCCTAGTTATCGCTCAAACTAGGAATCGTAATTATAGCTCACAGCTCATTGAAATCGGGTCTGGTAGAAATCGGGTCTGGCTAGACTTTGCAAAAGATAGGCACTAAATCCTTACTGGCTGACAAAATTGACACGTGACACGCCTTGAACCAATCAAATGGAACCGACAACCAACCGGGAAATTTGAAATGTCAGATTTTAGGCCACTTTTTTGGATTTTAGGCCGCTTTTGGACGATTTTACCACCCTTCACCAAAATGTAAATCGACAGAAGGAGCATGAATATTTTCAAAAAATTTCTTCACAGACCTGTTCCCAATACCCTAATACACAGTTAATCATCGTCGCTACAAATTATTTCAAAATTTGGAGAAATGCCAAAGTTTTGAATTTGACCTCATTGACCTCACTGTGGCTTGCCATAGCAAAGATCTCAGTAATGGCTGAAACGTTATGTATATGGAGAATAGATACTTTGCTTCGAAGGTCTTATTCTGTGTGTTCAAGTATCTCCAAAACTCCTCAAAATCAAAAGATGACAAAGATTTAGAGCAGTATCTGGATCTTTTTTCAGTGTCAAATTAACGTAAATACATCAAAGATTTAATGCTGAGCGCTGAGGGGTAAGATGGACAACAGGAAAAGTGAATTTTCGGGCCTGACAAAAACACCGCAAAGTCGCTATAAATTAGAGACGAATTTAACAGGTACTTACTTTTCTTTCTCACAAGAAGAGGACCACAAACTGAAAATGTGAACATACAATTCCAATGAACTTTGAATCAATAACAAACATATCACTTTGCCACGCTCAAGAATGGCAAGAGCTGTAACATCCAACGTGGCCAGAACAAACGATTTCGTGATGTCCTTTTTGATAACCAAACCATTGCTTCCAATACTTTATCCAACTCTGCTCTCATCCTTACGAGATCGTAAGAATGGGAATCGGCACTTACATTGGCCAAAACCTCTTATAAATTCATCGATCGTATGCCTTGCTTTGGTGCAAGAAATGGCTATCGTTTCGTCCTCAGTGTAGCAGGTACATGAAATAGATTTGAAATGTTTGATTCAATGCACGTAAGAATAAAATAACAAACGGAAGAAATGTACATCTTGTTCTAAATATGAAAAATATATTGGCCACTTCGGCAAAATAACATTTGAAATACTATTTTTAAAGCTCCTTCACATCGATGTTCACGTTCTGTGCGGATATCCATACCCTGGGTACCAGACTTGTTAGAGAGGCTGGTACCCAGGGTAGGATATCCATAGAATAATATCTATCTTTCGACAACTTGCATTTGAGGTAATCCATTAGAAACTCCCCATTTACGGTCAAACAACACAGCAACATCGAGCAAAGCAGGGCATTTGTATGGCACTTTGTAGACTCGTGGAAGCATAGGAAGCATACACATATTTTCTGTATAATAATAAATCTTTGAGACAATATCGAAAGTTTCTTTAAAATTCTTATTATCTGAGTACACACCGAGTGCAAAAATGTTCCACGGGAGTTTCTACAAGAGGCAACATCCCATCGGCAGGAGATCTCAAATTTTATGAAGTCACGCCTTGCCAAGATTCTAGATCATACAAAGGATTCTTAGCAAAAGAAGCGCAACTGAAAAATGAGAAAAAAAGAAAGTATACTCCAATATTCTTAATTTCGATTATTCGGGGCTATTTGCATGACAAGAAACTCGTTTCAAGAAGTTGAGCTCTCAGGGGCTCTCAGATCAACAAAATATCAAAATCTTGAATGCTGGAGTGGGTGAAAGTTTCATCATCTTACAGAAAATATTTGTATGCTTCCACCACGAGTCTACAGAGAAGTATGAACCAGGGGGCACTGGGAGCATGTGCCCCCCAAGATTTTTCAACAGGCAAAGAAGTGCCCTTCTTATTTTCAGGAAGTGCCCCGTTAGCTTAATGAAAAAAGTGCCCTTGAAGTGCCATGCCCCCCAAGTTTGAGATGCTACCTACATCCCTGTGAGTCTACAAATGGCCATACAAATGTCCAGCTTTGCTCAGTTCTGCTGTGTTGTTTGGCCGTAAAGTGGAGAGTTTCTAATGGATGACCTCAATTCCCCTTTCAAATGCAAATAGTCGAAAGTTAAAAATTTTTCTATTGATATCCGCTCAAAAAATGAAATCGACATGAAGGAGCTTTAAGAATAACATTTCAAATGTTATTTTGACGAAGTAGCCAATATATTTTTCATGTTTAAAATCAGATGTACATTTCTTCCGTTTGTTATTTTATTCTTACGTGCATTGAATCCAACATTTCAAATCTATTTCGTGTACCTGCTACACTGAGGACGAAACGATAGCCATTTCTTGCACCAAAGCAAGGCATGCGATCGATGAATTTATAAGAGGTTTTGGCAAATGTAATTGCCAATTCCTATTCTTACGATCTCGTAACGATGAGAGCAGAGTTGGATAAAGTATTGGGAGCAATGGTTTGGTTATCAAAAAGGACATCACGAAATCGTAGTTCTGGCCACGTTGGATGTTACAGCTCTTGCCATTCTTGAGCGTGGCAAAGTCATATGTTTGTTATTGATTCAAAGTTCATTGGAATTGTATGTTCACATTTTCAGTTTGTGGTCCTCTTCTTGCGAGATAGAAAAGTAAGTACCTGTTAAATTCGTCTCTAATTTATAACGACGGTGCGATGTTTTGTTAGGCCCGTAAAGTTCACATTTCCTGTTGTTCATCCTACCCCTCAGCCTTAATTCTTAGATGTATCTATGTTAATTTAAAACTGAAAAAAAGATCCAGATACTGCTGTAAATTTGTCATCTTTTGAGGAGTTTTGGAGATACTTAAACACACAAAATAAGACCTTCGAGGCAAAGTATCTATTCTCCATATGCATACGTTTCAGCCATTACTGAGATCTTTACTATGGCAAGCCACAGTGAGGTCAATGAGGTCAAATTCAAAACTTTGGCATTTCTCCAAATTTTGAAATAATTTGTAGCGACGATGATTAACTGTGTATTAG
>REGL01000147.1:281030-292587 GCA_004194395.1 Aurelia aurita complex sp. Pacific
GCATCAGCTGATTTAATTTCTGCTTTCCATCGTTGTGATTATCACGTGATCAGTTCGCCTCGTATTCAGGAGCCATGCATGACGATTCTGCGCGCGCATAAGAAACATTTCTGGTATTTGCTAAGTAAACAATGAATCTTTTAGCTATTTTACAAAAGAGCCTAGATCGAGCGATATGTTTACAACGTTTTATACGCGAGGTTCGATTGAGTGGTGTTAGAGGTTGTATCACTATTGTGCTTATTCGAAAGTTCTACAAAAATATTTTTCGATTCTGATTCTTGTTTAGAACAGCTAAAGGGCATATGGCTTCGAAAGATCGATCTTTCTACACCGGGTGAGGCAGACAAAACCACACAAAACTCACAGCGTTTAAAAGGCCACTGCACTGTCCCCTGAATATCACAACAATGAAATTTGTCGTTATCTTGTTGAATAGTTAACACGTTAAATTAGTTTTGGGAAATTTTCTGGCTGAAATCGGCCACTTTCAACCGAAAATATGAGGGACTTTCTTGAAGCCTCCTCGAAAAACCTTCAAAAGTGGACAATCTCCCCCAATCTTCACTAAACCGAAACTAATTTGCATTTAAGAACTTTGGAATGAACTCAGCAGGGAAACTAGATTGGCACCCTCCCCGGCTACCTTTAAAAATTAATTTGATAGCCACATTTTGATTTATTTTATTTCTGATATGCTAAATCGTACAAGTTGCGTCATATTATACAGAGTGTCCCAAAAATTGTGCCCCGTTTGCCTAAAGATTGTGACAAAACGGCAAAAGATTCTTGCCAAACTTTCATATGATTTTGCTCTTCAGATGTTCAAATAAAGTTTGCTGCCATCCCCGTAAAAATCGGTTGAAAAATAATGAATCTATGACCTTCAGAAGACCAAATTTGCTTGATGGCTGAAGCGAGCTGTCGGCCAGTTTGTCTTACTATTTTGCAGCGATAAATAGCTTCACGTTAGGTAAGAAAATAGTTTCTGTGAGATCAGAAATGGTTTAACTCTCTGATGAATATCGGAATTTTCATTAGAGCTATGACATCTGAGGCTGCTGTTTAATTTCATTTCATCGCTGCAAAATAGTAAGAGTAAAATTGCCGACTGCTGGTTTCAGCCATAAGGCAAATTCGGTCTTCTGAAGATCATAGCCCCATCATTTTTCAACGGATTTTTACGGAGATGGTAGCGAACTTTAATTGAATATCTTAATAGCAACATCGTGCAAAAGTTTAGTGAGAATCTTTTGCCGTTTTATCGCAATCTGCAAGCAAACGGGGCATAGTTTTTTTGAGACACCCTGTACATGGTTATTCTTTTATTCAGGCTTTTTTAACAGGTCAGTTGTAAACACCCGGCTCTTACTGGAATCGTTACCTGTGTAAATATTGAGAGATTACAAATTAAAAAATCCTTTTTACAGAAAAATGGTTCTTCTTCATCCGCGGATTTCCACTGCATTTGCATGAAATATTCTTTTTTTGTTTGTTTTCAGCTTCAAATGTCACTAGGTGAGAAAAAATCTCTAAAAGACCAATTAAAGCTTGCTGAAATTGACTTGCAACATGTGGAGAAAGAAAGACAGGTAACATTTCTTATACAGTAAAAACCCGCATATAAGAACCACCAACTTATAAGAACCTAAGGCCTAAAATGTTCTAATTTCACCCCATGACAGAAGAACCTATTCGTCCTGAAATTCAACGAAGGTTCTTATCTTAAAAAAGTTAAATGTAAACTACTGGTTGGTAATATGCAATAAAATGTTTTTAAGAAATTTAGCCAAATGCTTAAGTAGATACAAAGCATGTAAAAAATTCCTTGTATGAATGGATGTGATACAGATAGGTAGATATGTTTGTTCTTTTTAAAATTGTGTCATGATAGTGAGTATGTGAAAACCTTGTTTTCTTATATTTGGCCTAAATTCCCGATGATCTGTAATTAATTCTTTTGATAAGAACCTACTTAAGAACCTTGCATCCTGTTTTCAAGAATAGTATCATATGCATAAGAACCTAAACAGGGTGATTTCAAAATGTAAGGTTCTTATATGCGGGTTTTTACTGTATAATCATCATCGTGCACTACCTAATTTACAGGCATGGCAGACTAAATTTAAGCTAACTAAACTAAACATAAACATAACCTAACACAATGAAACTAATATAAAATACAATAACAATATAGTGAAATAAGATAAGAAAGAACTGAACTAAAATGAATCAAAAAGAACTGCTGTGAAAATATAGAACAAAACTTATACTAGATATAGGCACATATACTAGGCTTGTTGCGAATGTTCGAGTTTGTGATGACTCCAAAAGGCTTAACATTGACATAACATTGACTCTCTCCTTTCACATGATGCGGGTACAATACAGTAAAAACCCGCATATAAGAACCACCCACTTATAAGAACCTAAGGCCTAAAATGTTCTAATTTCACCCCATTACAGAAGAACCTATTCATCCTGAAATTCAAGGAAGGTTCTTATCTTTAAAAAAAAGTTGAATGTAAACTACTGGTTGGTAATGTGTGATAAAATATTTCAAGAAATTTTGCCAAATACTTAAGTAAATACGAAGCATATTTAAAAAATTCCTTGTACGAATGGATTTGATATAGTTAAGGCTAGGTACAGGTTGTTCTTTATAAAATTGTGTCATGATAGTGATGCGAAAACCTTGTTTTCTTGTATTTAGCCTAAATTCCCGAAGATCTGTAATTAATTATTTGATAAGAACCTATTTAAGAACCTTGCATCCTGTTTCAAGAATAGTATCATATACATAAGAACCTAACCAGGGTGATTTCAAAATGTAAGGTTCTTATATGCGGGTTTTTACTGTATAAAAACAGAAACAACTTGTTACGGATAGGATTCCTGTTCACACGAAAATGATACAAATTATGCAGACAGAATTTCAAAACGGCAGGATTTGAAAACGAAACTCTAGCCGACATTGTTTGAAAACGATGTCTTGCGAGCACTTGAAAAGGAAAAACGGTACTTTCCTAGTTGCTTTCGACAGGAGGCTAATTTATCATCATCATCATCATCACCATCATCATCATCATCATCATCATCATCATCATCATCACCATCATCATCATCATCATCATCATCATCATCATCATCATCATCATCATCATCATCATCATATATGTATTTAAAGTACCGGGTGTCCCAAAATGATGTGTTATTGTTTGATTGCTTACATGTCTATAACCAATGAACCAATTTTCAAAAACATCATTTTATCCGAATGCCGAAAGGCCAAATTATATATTCGAAGATGTTGGTTGTGGTTTTACCAGTTTTTGAAAATCGCTTCATCGGTTGTGGACATACTGTATAAGCAATCAAACGATAATACATCATTTTGGGACACCCGGTGCCGGTAGACTATAAAGGAACAGTTAAGTTAAAGCTAATTAATGCCTATACTATTTGCCATTCATATGATTTGCAATTTGATAAAATAAAAGCTATTAAGATGGGAATATATGAATTGCAGGACATATAAGTTAAATTATATCTAGTTAGAAACCCAACTTTCTGGATATATACTTTGCGGAGCCTACAGTTGCATTTATCACCATTCCATCATCTAATTTGTTTTTTTTTTAGAATGGGAAGGCTGTTTGATTGTTTCATTGCTAAAAGGTCTATTCGGATGACGAGAAAGTAAAAAACTTTCTTCACTTGGCCCCCAAATGAATTATACTGATTTCCTTGCGCCCCTTGTTTCACTGTGCTTTTTGACTAGCTTGTGTCGGTTCGGTCAACAGAGACTCATAATATTACTCTGAAACCCCTGACCCTATTTCGGCCTTCGCACACAAGGGATTGTTGTGGCAATCAGTTCGCAAGATTTGACGAATTTTCAATGGGATTTAAGCTTTATTAATCGAAGTTTTCATTATTAATTGTGTGCCGAATTGGGCCTTCATTGCATTTCGTTTCTACGACGCGTTCGCTGAGAATGGGCCTAAGCATGATCATCTTTTTCACTGTTTCATCATGAGCCCCGTTGAGCAAGGTTTACCGCAGGGGTGCAAGGTGAACAGTCTGTACTAATCTCAAACGCAAAGATATGACACGTAAACATCCCTAACTTTATTTGATTGTATTTTTGATTCAACAGAATGCTCAAAAGAAATGTCATGCTTTAGAACAAGCATTTGCATCACCAAGCCCAAGAGCAAGTGCGATCAAGCGACTTTTGAGGGAAAGGTCAGTTTTCATTCTACTTTTTTATCAATACCTGGTAGAACGAAATGAACGTCACGTATTTGAAAATTTGTTATGAGGAGAATTCTCGAGTTATTGGAATCAATCAAATTTTTGATCGATGGCCGAAAGGCTGAAAGCTTTTTTCATATTTGTATTCTATTTTTCTGAGCACCGGAAATGCAAGTAAAATCTAATTTCCAAAAGATCGATAACTTCGAAATTCGTAAAAAGAGACCTAAAATCCTCGATCGAAATCATAAACATTCTCCTCTTTCAAACACATTTCATGCCCTTCAAGAGTTCAAACATCACATCTTTATGAAAATAATAACATATGTGATCTGATACCTCCGAAAAACAATTTTTTCAGCCTTGAGGGAAAAGAAAGATACTTACGTTCGTAAAAAGGCTGTACAAGATTTTTGTAAGCAATTGAACAGTGGCAGTGGGGACAACTCTCGCACATGACTAAATAATGCCTTGGGTTTTTAATGGCGGCCAGTTCATCGCAGCTTCTACGTAAGTTTCATTGCAGTGTTTTCTTGTCTATGTCTATGAAATGTGATGGAACTTTTGATATCCATTAAAACTTTCAAATATTCGGCGTTAGAAAAATAGAACAATTCCTCCACCAAAGCTTCGATCACCAAGGTTGTCGCAGATAGTTTGGATTACTATCCTCTGTGCAAAATCGCAATTAGCTATGTTGTGTTTAGCCTAAACACATTCAATGATTTGACACGCAGAGCCACGCAGAGCCACGCAGAGAGGACGGGTGTACAGTCCCTTTAAGCGAGGAAATCACTCATTTCTTTGTCATGCATTTCGAAGCAAAGGAGTCTTCAAAAATCAAATTTTACCTACATTTACAATGCTCAGAAAACAGAAGTAAAATCACATAAAAATACTTCATCCTTGTGGCTTTCAACCAAACTTTGACTCATTGCAATACCTCACGTATTCTCCAAATAACGAATTTTCAAACAGTTGAAATTCTTTTTCGTTCACCCTGCAAACCATTCTGCCATCTAATCCGAAGGCGATGTTTGCGTTGCATGTTGGGATCGCATCAGAAGTATGCATACCGTTTGAAAGAATACTGCTCCCTAAATATCAAACCAACAATGTTTTGCAATATCTGATCGAATAACCAACATGTTGCGTTATTTTTAGAGTTTTTCCTGGCTGAAATCGGTCACTCCGTTCCGATTTTAAATGTGATTTTCTCGAGAAAGTCGCTTCGAGAAAGCTTCAAAAACGTCCTAAAATCACAAACATTTCTCCAATATTTTTACCTCACAGCAATGACTTGAACAAGCTTTCGCATGTGCTTTCCTGTTGGGAGGATCAGAAAGTCTTCCCCTTAGTGTGAGAACTTTATTCAGAGGGATTCCATCTTCCAAGAGGCAAATTACATGCTAATACTTTAAGTGTCATCGTTTTTAGGAAGGGAAACAAAGGAAATTTTGCTCGTGGTTGTCACTCGTTTTTGCAGGTTTTGGAAGGGGTTTTCTGCAGAAAATCTCCCATATCAACTGATAGGAGTGACCGATTAAAGCCGGATAAATTACTGAATCTAATTGAACATATCGGCAATGAAACAAGACAGTTTTCAATATTATTGCTTTCATATTCAGGGAGCAGTATTTTTTCAAACACCGTGCGTTTTTTTTTTCATACTCACCCGATGGGATTTTCTGATAGTCTTATCCATCTTCATGTGAGCTTAGATGAATGATTTTATACTGTTTTAATGTAAATATGCTCAAAAATGTTTTAAATATTACCTTTCTTTTCATGGCAGTCCGGCACCAATGAGCGCTAAAAGAATTCGACAGTCTTCATCCCAAGCTGCAGAAGATGACGTCACTTCCGTTGATGAAAACGAAATCGAGGATTCGTCAGTTTCAAGTAATCTCATGAATGATTTCCAAAATGATTTCCAAAATGATTCCTTCCAAGAACTCGCTTCAGAGTAAGTGCTCTACAAGGTGTTTCAAATAATTGCGCCCCATTTGTATAGTTGATGTGGAGGAGCTGTACCTTCTATTGTTCAGTTCTAGGGTGGAAAAAATAGCGGACCACAGCATCAATGGTTCCAGAAATTTTTCCGGTCTCCAGAAAGAAAGAGCAGCAAGGAAGAAAAAATTGATGATGTGATTTTGTATGAAAATCTTAAATTTTCTCTTTTGCATTTTCAAACTAAGACAGTCTTAGTAAATTTGTGGGATGCTCTTCGATCAATTTAAGCTGTCTTCAAGTAAATTAATTTTCTAAAAACTGTTTGCAACCTGGGAAGTAGAAAATATTCAAAATCCTTCCAAACGTATTTTTATCATGCTGTCAACAAGGAATGGATTCTTTGTTGGAGCAACTAGCTGTCACAGAAACTTTTTCCAAGAATTTTTTGGTCCCAGAAATTTAAATATTTTTTCCACCCCTGGTTCAGTTATGGATACAGTTGCATAGGATAGGTTTCAACGTAGAGTTTGAGATCTTGTTTCAGCCAATCAGACAAGTGGTTGCTGATTTATTGCACAAGAGAATCGAAACATTGATTGTTTCAAAAACAGCGCTTCCTTTGTTCTCCAACNTAGCGGACCACAGCATCAATGGTTCCAGAAATTTTTCCGGTCTCCAGAAAGAAAGAGCAGCAAGGAAGAAAAAATTGATGATGTGATTTTGTATGAAAATCTTAAATTTTCTCTTTTGCATTTTCAAACTAAGACAGTCTTAGTAAATTTGTGGGATGCTCTTCGATCAATTTAAGCTGTCTTCAAGTAAATTAATTTTCTAAAAACTGTTTGCAACCTGGGAAGTAGAAAATATTCAAAATCCTTCCAAACGTATTTTTATCATGCTGTCAACAAGGAATGGATTCTTTGTTGGAGCAACTAGCTGTCACAGAAACTTTTTCCAAGAATTTTTTGGTCCCAGAAATTTAAATATTTTTTCCACCCCTGGTTCAGTTATGGATACAGTTGCATAGGATAGGTTTCAACGTAGAGTTTGAGATCTTGTTTCAGCCAATCAGACAAGTGGTTGCTGATTTATTGCACAAGAGAATCGAAACATTGATTGTTTCAAAAACAGCGCTTCCTTTGTTCTCCAACAATGTCAAAATCACGTAAATTTGAAAGAAAGGGCTCTAGTGTTGTATTTTTCTTTTTCCTACATTCGAAAATGGCTCAATATTACTTTGTTATAAGTAAACAATGCAATTAGTCCTTTTTAAACTGTAGAAAAAATTCCAAAATAGCAATGGAATTCTTCCTTACAATATTTACGTGATTTGGACACGTTTGAAAACGAAGAAGTGCTGTTTTTAAAGCAACCACCTACCCTAAAAGCTCGATTAAGTTCCGGGGGGGGGGGCTTATTTAATTTCGGGCACTCCAGAAGGGAGGGCTTAAAAGAGCTCGTTAGAGAGGGGAGCTTATTCACAAATTAAAGTGACAAGGATTTATATGATAGCTTTTTAGTTCTTTTGCGCCATATTTTGCGGATTCAACATACAATTTTACGAGTCAAATACATAAATTCGACACAGTTTTATCTCAAACCATATTAAAATTAACATGCAAACTTATCTGGCTCAATAAATGCAAAATCTTTGGTAACCTCTGGAATTCTATTACTAAAAATTTTGGCTCAGAGGGAAGGGCCTATTAGAGAGGTAGCAACGTAAATTAGCAACCACTTGCCCGCTTGGCTGGTATAAGGTCTCAAACTCCAAGATGAAGCCTTTCCTATGCAACCGTATAAAGACTGAAAATTATTTACGGTTGTGTGTATCTCAGTCAAGAGCAAATGTAAAAAGACCTTTTAACAATTCTAAAAACGAATCTAAATCAAACGATATTTTGATACATTTTGTCGAATTTTCGAATGTACACAATAGTGATAGAAGCGCTAATGCCACTCAACAGCTAAAAGGTCTTTTCCTTTGGTGAACCGATACTGAGCTACTCTTGCTTAGTAATTCATGGCCATTAGAATTACTATCTTTGTGAATGATTCTCAGGGCGATATCATATTATTCCTTTTGTTTTTTATTTTTGTAATTTCAGAATTGGTTTAAAGATAGTTAACACTACTACTGTGACACTTCAAAGTCAAAAAAGACCACTGGCAGATTCTCGCAAAGTGTTAAACATAAAACCCTCTACTCACAGACAAACAGTATCATCGTCAAATTGCCCTGTCATACAAAAAGGATACAATGGTCTTGGTGGCCAAAGCAAATTTTTGATACCATCGGGAGCTAAAAAATTATCTAGCAGAGTGAAAATACCGAAATCATCCACTGCAAATGGTACCAAAACGATCAACAGTCATTTCTTATCAGGAAAGCATCCAAATTTGCCGAATTTCCAGTTCAGTCCTTAGAAGAGCTCGCCTCTCGTTGGGAAACGAAGCCTATTGCCTCTCGTCAAAACCTATCGCCTTTCACCGAAGCCTGTCATCTTCCATCGAAGTCTGTCGCCCTCCANGACCAATAGGGGCGCAGGTAGGCCAGTCTGACCACAACCGAAATAAAGCCCCCGGCTTTTACATTCAATGCAAATTTCTGAGATTTTTCTTCAAAGATAACCTTTGGAGGGTTGGAGTTGCCTGAAAACAAACTTTAGTTGTACTTTGTACAAAATCCTGAGGCAACGCGAAGAAAACAAATATTGGGCTTGGAAAACAACAAGGACATAAAATACTTTCACCTTTATCCATTTCAGGTAAGTGTTTTAAAAACATCCTTCAGGACAAGGATAGGCGGTACAAAACGAAAACACCAAGACAAAATCTCAGAACTGGCATCAGCGAATAATTTTAACGCACTTTCCTGCAAAGTCCAGGCCCGAACTCCTTTTGAATCGAAGTTTCTGCAGCGCGGTCAGATATGATGAAAAACGTTAGCTGACCATTTAGGGCGATGCTCCTCTAGCTGTCACAGAAACTTTTTCCAAGAATTTTTTGGTCCCAGAAATTTAAATATTTTTTCCACCCCTGGTTCAGTTATGGATACAGTTGCATAGGATAGGCTTCAACTTAATGTTTGAGATCTTGTTTCAGCCAATCAGACCAGTGGTTGCTGATTTATTGCACAAGAGAATCGAAACATTGATTGTTTCAAAAACAGCGCTTCCTTTGTTCTCCAACAATGTCATAATCACGTAAATTTTGAAAGAAAGGGCTCTAGTGTTGTATTTTTCTTTTTCCTACATTCGAAAATGGCTCAATATTATTTTGTTATAAGTAAACAATGCAATTAGTCCTTTTTAAACTGTAGACAAAATTCCAAAATAGCAATGGAATTCTTTCTTACAATATTTACGTGATTTGGACACGTTTGAAAACGAAGAAGTGCTGTTTTTAAAGCAACCACCTACCCTAAAAGCTCGATTAAGTTCCGGGGGGGGGGCTTATTTAATTTCGGGCACTCCAGAAGGGAGGGCTTAAAAGAGCTCGTTAGAGAGGGGAGCTTATTCACAAATTAAAGTGACAAGGATTTATATGATAGCTTTTTTCGTTCTTTTGCGCCATATTTTGCGGATTCAACATACAATTTTACGAGTCAAATACATACATTCGACACAGTTTTATCTCAAACCATATTAAGATTAACATGCAAACTTATCTGGCTCAATAAATATAAAATCTTTGGTAACCTCTGGAATTTTATATAAGTGGGGGGGGATAATGGAGAGGGGGGCTTACTAAAATTTTGCTCAGAGGGAAGGGCCTATTAGAGAGGTAGCAACATAAATTAGCAACCACTTGCCCGCTTGGCTGGTATAAGGTCTCCAACTCTAAGTTGAAGCCTTTCCTATGCAACTGTATAAAGACTGAAAATTATTTACGGTTGTGTGTATCTCAGTCAAGAGCAAATGTAAAAAGACCTTTTAACAATTCTAAAAACGAATCTAAATCAAGCGATATTTTGATACATTTTGTCGAATTTTCGAATGTACACAATAGTGATAGAAGCGCTAATGCCACTCAATTGAACCTTTTATATAGAAATGTATAAATATATCGCTCGATCCAGACCTTCCTTTGGTGAACCGATACTGAGCTACTCTTGCTTAGTAATTCATGGCCATTAGAATTGCTATCTTTGTGAATGATTCTCAGGGCGATATCATATTATTCCATTTGTTTTTTATTTTTGTAATTTCAGAATTGGTTTAAAGATAGTTAACACTACTACTGTGACACTTCAAAGCCAAAAAAGACCACTGGCAGATTCTCGCAAAGTGTTAAACATAAAACCCTCTACTCACAGACATACAGTATCATCGTCAAATTGCCCTGTCATACAAAAAGGATACAATGGTCTTGGTGGCCAAAGCAAATTTTTGATACCATCGGGAGCTAAAAAATTATCTAGCAGAGTGAAAATACCGAAATCATCCACTGCAAATGGTACCAAAACGATCAACAGTCATTTCTTATCAGGAAAGCATCCAAATTTGCCGAATTTCCAGTTCAGTCCTTAGAAGAGCTGGCTTCTCGTTGGGAAACGAAGCCTATTGCCTCTCATCAAAACCTATCGCATTTCACCGAAGCCTGTCATCTTTCATCGAAGTCTGTCGCCCTCCACCGAAACCTGCCGCAGTTTGACAACGCCTGGCACTTTTCACCGGATATTGTTCTCTTTGACTTAAGCCGTTGATGGAACCTCATCGCCCATTTTGAAGCCTGTTGACTTCCACTAACGCCTTCTGTCGCCTTTCGCCACAGCTTGTCGCCATTTACTCACGCTGTTGCCTTCGAAGGAATGCTCAGTGCTACTTGCTAGCAATGAAAGGACCATTGACATTTGCTTAGAAGATGGCGAATGAAAAAATGGCGACTTTGGAACCGCAGGCCTAAACAGATGACCTTTGAAACATTAACAACTTTGCTTTGGTGAGATCCTTTTAGATGCAAATGATGTGTAAATATTTCTATAACAATGTTTTGTTCCGTTTTATTGAATTTTAGAAATGAATGTGATATTTTTAAAGAAAAAAACGTTGCATTTTCTACCGAGTGAATAAAAAGACGCCCGACGTTTGAAAAATTATTGCTCCCTGAATATCAAAACAACAATCTTGAAAATTGCCTTGTTTCATACCGATATGTTCAATTAGATTCAGCAATTTAGTCAACTTAAGTCGGTCATTCCTTCTCATTGATATGGGAGCTTTTCTGCAGAAGGCCCTTTTAAAAATCTACAAAAACGAGTGAAAACGACGAACACAATCTCGTCTAAGTTCCTTCCTTAGACGATAAAAATAACAATATACGATTACGCTAAAGATGGCGGCGA
>REGL01000147.1:376989-387612 GCA_004194395.1 Aurelia aurita complex sp. Pacific
TTTTGGTGGCTCCAAAACAATTTCAGCTTCTTCTGGTGGCTTCATAACGATTTCTGGTTCTTTGGGTAGCTCTACAATAATTTCTGCTTCTTTAGGTGACTCTTCAACAACTTCAGCTTCTCTGGGTGGCTCGACGATGACTTCAGCTGCTGTGGGTAGTTCTACAACCATTTCAGGTGGCACCTCAGTAGTAACAGGAGCACCTGCAAATTCTGGTGGTGGCTCTATCTGTACAGATACATCAACTTCGACATTAGCTGCTTCGTTTTCTATAGCCTCAACAGCAAGTTGACTTTCTTTTGTCTCATTCGCATTCTCGATAGATATTTCAACATATTCACTATCTTCTTCGGCATGAACCACAATTTGAAAACCGTTGGGCTGTGAGTCTGTCTCTGGGACATCAATAACTGGCATAGGTGGTTCTTCATGTTGCACCTCAGCATCTATAACATTTTCTATATAATCATTTGTCTCGGGTATGTTGATCTCAATTGCATCATTCACAATGCCAACTTCTTCATCAGGATCTGCAGCTTCAGTAATAGCAGCAGCCTCGACTGGAATTTCAGCCTCTTTTGGGAAATCAGCCTCTACTGCAATTTCAGCCTCTCCTACCACTTCTGCTTCGGTTGGAACTTCAACATCTTTTGGAATTTCAGCCTCACTTTGAATTTCAACCTCTTTTAGAATTTCAGCCTCTTTTGGGAAATCAGCCTCTACTGCAATTTCAGTCTCTCCTAGCACTCCTGCTTCGATTGGAACCTCAACATCTTTTGGAATTTCAGCCTCTTTTGGGAAATCAGCCTCTACTGCAATTTCAGTCTCTCCTGGCACTTCTGCTTCGGCTGGAACTTCAACCTCTTTTGGAATTTCAGCCTCAGTTTGGATTTCAACCTCTTTTGTAACTTCAGTCTCTACCGGAATTTTAACTTCTGCTTCGGTCACGTTAATTTGTGTTGGTCTTTCGGCATTAGCTAGAAGCTCTACAGCTACTGATATAAGTTCTCGGTCTTCAGCATCCACTGCAATGTCTGTTGGTATCTTAGCAACCTCAGGGGTAGCCATTTTCACAGCTTCATCCTCCACAGTGTCCTCTTTCACAAGATCAGCCTCAGCAGCAACCTCCTTTTCAACATTCCGATCAAAACTTACAGATTTAGTGTCTCCTTCATTCTCCAAATCTTTCACTTCTAGAGAGATAAGAATCCCTTTTGGCTTCTCTGAGACACTATCTGGTTCAGATCCACCGTCTGCATGGTTAGCTGTTTCTTCCTCCTTCGCTTCCACAACAGGCTGCTTCGCAGCTTCAGCTTTCAATGCCATATCCTTTGATAACTCATTTGTTAAATCTGCAATAAATGACTTTACATGAGCCTCATCGTGGTGTTTTCTTTCTGCAGCTTTCACCGAATCTTCAGCTTTCATGTCGATCTCAACAGCTTGTTTCTCGGCCTCTAAGTCAGCCTCGGCTTGAGCAGCCTCTTTTGCAACTAACTCAGAAGCAGTAGGCACTGCTAGGACTGTAACAAGTAGATCCTCATCAGAACTGGAATGTTTTTCATTCCCAGTTGATCGTGCTTCTGTAGAGCCATCTCCCTCATTCGCTGACTTTACTACAGACTTAGCCTCAGTCTCAATCACAGCCTCTTCTTCGAATTTAGCCTCAGTCTCAATCACAGCCTCTTTCCCAAGCTCAATAACAACATTTGAAGCTGCTTCAGTTTGCTTTTCGCTTTGGATTATGATTTCCAAACTCTCCTTTTGTTCTTGTACATCAATAACAACATCACTTGCGTTTTCTGCGTGGACTGTCACTTCGACTGCTTCAGAAACATTAGGCTCTTTCTCGTCAGCGGGAGGAAAGACATCCTCCTCCACAGTGATATGTACATCTTCGTCAGGGTCAATCAGAAGGTGTACTTCTTCCTCGGGTATTGCTGCAAAATGAAAGAAAACATGTCACTAAAGTTTCAGTTTAAATTCTTTCGTATGCTACTCCAAGAAAATAAATGGCCTTTTGAAAACACTTAAAACAGAAACGGAGAGGAATAAAAACAGTCATTTGTACTAAGGTAACATTGGAGTTCACAAGCATTTTTGCCCCGATGAAAAAATTCTGAAAGTCTGCGGAGAATATATACATGATTCTAAAACATTCTGAGCAATCTTCGATTCTTATCAAGAAAATAGCAGAAGATGTATTACCTGCAAGGTCATTGCCCATTGACAAACAAGATGAGATGCTACGTTATCAGGAAATTACGTCCTTTGAAACCTTTGCTCCTTTCATCGTTTATGCGCCCATCAACTCTGTTTCTAAACTGAACTACTGTATTTTACCAACAATGATACCCCCTTACAAAACGACAATTTGCTTGGATTTGACTGCTAAATGACAGTTGAACAGGGTGTGAATGGATTACTATCGTCTTACCTTTGATCCTTCCATCTTCCTTCGAAGGCCTATTTTCTTGAACAGCTTCAGGTTGGGGAAGGCAACTTTGCAAGGCCTCCTTCACAGTATCTGGGATGTGATCTTTCCACAAAAGATTTGAAATCAAAATGGACTGAAAGTCATCAACATCAGCCCATACTGCTTCGTAAACAGCTTTCTTTTTGCCGAAGCATCTGGAAGAAAATAAACCTGTGGTCAATTAATCTATTTTGAAATTGGGGTCTGGTTATCAGGCTAGTGGTCAATACGCTTAGCTTTAATCCTTGTCAAATTTAGGCCATAGACATACTTTGTTCCTATTTCCACGAAAATACCCTGTATTTTAGGAGTTCTTCCTGAACAAAACATACTCGATCAAAACAGAGTGTTTTAAAGGAATAAGTATTTTTCTTATATCAGTGAAAAATTTACAAAACTATAAAAATAAGTTTACATAAATTTACAAAACTACAAAATAAGTATTGATCGAATTGAAATGATCTTACACTTTAGTGAAACAGTTTCATGATGATTTACAGTAACCATTTTCAGAGGCCATACCCAAGGCTTTTAAGGGAGAAAACATAGTTCTAAGCATCATCTTCTTCTGGAAGCTATAAAAAGCTGGTAGACTGATCTAAAATACAGCAATAACAACCACATCTGTACCATTGTCACCACTGCTATGGCATGGGTTTAGACAATGAACTGTGAAGACAAACCCCAAAACTTCACGTACACTCCCTCGCTACAAATGTGTAACTTACCTTGGATAAATAGATTGTGTTTTGACAATATGCACAACTTTTCCTCCCATGTAATATCTCTTCGATGATTCTGGTTCGTATTTGGGTATGTCTTCGATCTCATGTTCAAGGTAATCCTCATGAGAACTTTTTGACGAAGACTGGCAGCACAGCATACATTGACACAAGCAACCTCTGATGATTTTCCACTGCAACAAAAAATAAAACGGAATAAGCATTTATAGACAATATCAGCTATTTGGAAAGAGCTATCAACCAAAGTCCTTCTTTCTCTCTTAAAAAATTACAAATTTTTCTCACGCATGGACGATACCCCGGTGGGTACTAAAATTCATATCTCCCCCCAGGCTATTACCCAAACGAAACACATAGTAAGGAAAAGGAAAACGAAGTTTCAAATCTGAAAATTACGTAAATTGTTTCAAAGTCAATAACGGTAAACTTGCAGTTTATAGCACTAACCATTGAATTCAATTTGGCTCAAAATCCATAACACGGAAAAGAAATTACCAGCCTATTTTGACAGTCCCGTTTATATTTTCTAATTTTATTGTCCAATCTCTACTTCAATCTCTAATGTGAAAAACCTCACCATCGTCATGCGGGGTGAGTGGCTGAGCAGCTTATACAGTAGCCTGCGTGCAGACTTTACTTTCCACTGCGAAGGAGAGCCTATGAGGATCCACCTTGGCTCTCCTTCGCAGTGGAAAGTAAAGTCTGCACGCAGGCTACTTATACAGTTTCCGTCAGGTGACTGAAGTTAAGCTTGATCGAGTGAGGTCAAACTCTGGATGAGTGACCTCTCGGACGCCTGATCTCACAACTCACCTTGCCGTCCTTCAGAAGGGACGTTAAACTGGGGATTCCATGCATGGATGCGGCATGCATAGTGGGCCTAAATTAGCTTAAAGTAGCTAGAAATACTTCCAGCCCACTGAAAGTAAATTACTGGAAAAAATCACGAAATGCTCAATAACATTGAATTGAAAGATTCCATGAATATGAGATACCTTTGGCACTTTGCTTCTCTGTAGCAGCTCAATTATCATGTATCTGAGTTCGTCCAATGTATGTAAGTTTAGCCTGTAAAATGAAAGTAATTCAAATCATACTGGGTGAGCCAGAAAAAAGTTCCCACTTTTGAAAATTCGTAGCACCACAAGTACCTTATGGATTTGATTGATTCAAATTCTAGTTAAAAGCCAAAAGATTGAAGTATTTTTGCGATTTTTCTCGTCTTCTTTCGAGCACTGCATATATGGGTAAATTCAATTTTACACAAATTTTATGATTGCAAAATGACTGAAAAAGGGCCTAATACACTTGATAGCACTCTCCTCACACAGAACAATACTTACGGGCGTTTCAACTCTCTCAAGATTTAAAAGACATAGATTCTCAAACAGATACAACAGATTTTCAATCCCATGGAAATAAATGTGCAGACGATTTCTCTCACCTATGAGAAATTCCATTTTCTCTGTTGTTATGAGGGAGGAGTCCTTTATGATTTGACAAAGTATTTTAAGCCTTTTTCAGTAATTCTGCAACCAAAATGTTTTTGTAAATTTGAATTTACCAATTTTTCCAGTGCTCGTAAGAAGGCGAGAAAAATCACAAAAATACTTCGACCTTTTGGCTTTCAAGCAAAAATTGATTTATTCCAATCCATCCAGTACTCTTGGTGCGATAAATTTTCAAAAGTGGGAACTTTTTTCTGGTTCACCCGGTATACTAATTTCAGTTTCAGTTTCATTCATTTAAAATTTCCACTACATACAATATTCCATTGCAAAATAAATTAAATATACTTTTCATAAAATGAAGGAAAATTACAGCTAAATTCAATTTAATAGATTATATCATACAAATCAAATAAACTAAGGAAAGGATCTTGGATAAATTTCATATTGATATTTCTTGATGAAGAGTTCCCTTGGTAGGTACACTACCGTAAAAGCTCAATTAAGCCCGCCTCTCTATTAAGCCCCCCTCCTTATATCAAATTCCAGAGGTTACCAAAGATTCTCCATTTACTGAGCTAAATGAGTTTGCATGTCAATTTTGATGTGTTTTGAGATAAAACTTTGTCGAATTCATGTATTTAACTCATAGAATTGTATGTTTAAACCGCAAAATGTGGTGCAAAAAGGACTAAAAAATGTCCAAACCAGAATTAAATAACCCCCCCCCCCCCCGGAGGCTTAATAGAGCTTTTTACGGTAACTCAGGAGAGATCATTCCCCTTTCATAAATTTTCAACAATTAACGTCTTGTCAGGACGCTTTAAAAAATGCAGGGTGTCCCATGGACTTGCCCAAGTCTCTCCCGTGTTTATAACGAAACAAATTGCCAACAAAAATTGCCCCACTGCCGCTGCGTATGAGAGTAGGAAACCTCTGCGAAGGAAGGAGAGATATATTTTGGCTTTTATTTTCGCGGAAGAGACTTGGGGCAAGTCCAGGTGTCCCATAAAATTGTTCGATGTGTTATTAGATATGAAAAAGTAGCGATAAAATGAACAGGCTCTATGGTAGTATGATCCTGACCCTAAGATCCTAAATTGATTTTAAACACCAGAATTTTGCAAATCCGGTGAACATTCACTGAGCTACAAGCTTTTACAGATATGTTCGTGCGAAAGCAGAGACCCCTAAATGAATCGTTATTCATGAAAGCTGCAAACTGGATGTAAAAGAACTTTATCCAATGTCATTTCTCTGGCTGATACCAGAACGAGCCAAATACAGCTTCAAACGTAACCTAATTCCTGGAACCATCGACAAAATTTGCTTCAAAATGCAAGAATTCGAAAAACATTAAATGAAAACTCAACAAAATTTCTCTGAGAGTTTGGATGATTTTGTTTCACGAGGGACTTAGTAATCGATCATTTTATACCATATTATAACGAAACTGATAAAACATTAGTCAATCAATAGCCTTGTACTCTCAGCGAGACTTCTTCTTGTGAATGTACTTACCTCGAGATGACATCTTTGCCAACAACAATCGAGTAGATAAAGTCCCTTGCGTAAGTAGATGCACTATAACTGTGAAAGAAAAATCCAAACAGTTATGCGTTAAATTCGAGGGAATCATAATATTTTGAAAATTTTTCTTTCCATATGTATAAGACAAGAAATCTGGAGCTTTGTCCGGAGTTTTGTTGAACAGCATTTTCCAAAAATCGTCGAAAAAAAAAACCTGTCGCTTTTCAGCCTAACCTTGCCTTTTAAGGGATCGCATTTGGGTTTCTGCCCAAGTGTCTTATCCTTTTACACCACAGTTAAAAAAAACAACAACAATGCAATACAATCATCTGTGCCATTCATTGCAGAAATAGACATGACGTCATCTATCTGGTTCTGACTAGCATAGGGCTCAAATCTTTCAAATCTTTGAAAAGGTGGGTGTAAAATTCTATGACATTTTTCTTGGAATTGAATGGCTTGAAAGGAACTTATGGTACTTTGCTGTAAATCTGCCGTGGAAATTTTTTGATATCCTCATTTTTTTCAAAACGGCGGCAATTTAATAATTTTGAAAACTTCATGAAAAAGTTTGAAAAACTTTAAATCATCGTAAATCCCAAGCCAATGGAGGAAAAATGATATAACCTTCAAGGAAACGATAGTTTATGAAGGTCTACAATATGGTGGCAAGCAAACATCTGTAGCTTTTCTGGTTTAGGATTTAGAAATTTGATGACGTCATAGCCTCAAATTTAATAAATGCCGCCATTTTGAAACTAATCAAGATATCAATAAATTTCCACGGCAGATTTACAAAAAAAACAGCCCTAAGTTCCTTCCAAGCCATTTATTTCAAAGAAAATTGTAATAGAATTTTACACCGACCTTTTTAAAGATTTGAGCCCTATGTTGTTCTGACTATGAATGACACTTGTTCTTAATCTTAGACAAATCAAAATCTGAGCACTCTGTTGTGTCTTTGGGAGCCTGCTAAAGAAATAGCTTTCGATACTTCTAGCGATATCAAGATAACGTTAACGAAGAATTAACATACTTGAAAGTAGAACCAACAGCAGAATACGCAAAACAAGTGAGTGCTGGATATTTTGGTCTGAGAAGAAATGCAAGGATCGAAGCAACACCAGCACCAAGTGAGTGTCCAACGACTGTTAAACCATATGAATCTGTACCACGATCCTGCAATGAAACGCAAAATTTCAGTTTCAGATTTTGTTTATAAGCTTGGTTTCCATTTGAAATTTCTCTGCTCTTTATTGCTCGTTTTATCTTTTTGTTGCACGTCTTCTTTGATCGTTCTAATGTTAAGGTTGATTGCCATTTTGTTATTTCCAGGGCTAGTTTAAACATCGTTTTTTGCCGAGTCGAATCGAACTGTATTTGAAACGGCAGAATCTGGAGTGTCTAAAAATCTGATTTAAACATCGCTTTTTTTTGCCGTGTCGAATTGAAATTAAAATGGTTAAAATGGCCATTTTTCAAAATGAAGCGCAGTGGCTGATCACACGTAGAGACTGCAGACCATGGCCTAGAATTCATTAATTCAACGCGGCAGAAATACGATGTCTAACTCAAGTCATTTATTCGACACGGCAAAAAAACGATGTTTAAACTGGGCATTGCTCTTTATCATACGTGCATTTAGGATTCGAAAACCTCTTTCTTGCTCGTTGTCGATGAATAAAATCTATATCTCAAAACAAGAAAGAGAAGATGGTCTTCTTTGTTTGTTTTGGTATTTTGCTGCTTGTTTCGGTGTGCTTCCATTTGGTGTCCAGGTAGCTCGTCCTAGGGGCATATTCTTTTGGGCGTCTTCTGAAAACGGTAGAGTTGGTAGAGGCTAAAATCCCATTCTTTCCGTGCCATTCTACCGAAAACGGTAGACTTTGCAGACTTCAGATCATTTTTTATGAAAGCCCATTCTTTTGGTCATTCTGTTTTCGGTAGACTTCCGAGAGATTTTTGACGTATTCTTTTGGGCTCTACTGAAAACGGTAGACTTCCGAGGCCTCAGAAACCTTCTGCTCCTGAAGCTGGTAGCCTTCCGAGAGATCGCAAAGAGCCTTGTTTGTTGAATGAAAAAGTTTCAAAACATTCGAAAATACAATGAAGAATTATAAATTATTTTCTCTTGGGATTTTTAAAACAAAAGTATAATGCATTGCAATGGCTTCAATTCCCTCGGCCGAACACAACATTCGAACTCTCAAACTTTCAGAATTCTCATTCTTTTGGGATTTTTCTCTGCGAAGTCCGCCAACTCTACCGTTTTCAGAATGCGCATTCCCTTGGTAACTGACATTTTTCTTTGCGAAGTCGACCGTTTTCAGAAGACTTCACAGACTTCAGATGCCCAAAAGAATACACCCCTAGTTTCTAACGCAGAGCGTAAAATCAAAAGGAGCAATAAAGAGCAGAAAAATCTCAAATGGAAACCAGGCTTAATACGCTTTCGTAGGTTGCACATTCTTCAAATTAGCTGTGGAAAATTTCGAGCTGCAGCTAAATGTTTCAAACCGTTGCGAAATGAATCATAAACTTAAAGGGGCTGTACAAGATTTTTATAAATAATAGGAAAGTACCGGACAACCCACGCACGTGACTAAAGCCTTGGGTTTTTAATGGCGGCCAGTTACATCGCAGCTTCTACGTAAGCTTTATCGCAGTGTTTTTCTTGTCTATATCTTTGAAATGTGATGGAACTTTTGATTTCCATTAAAAAATTCAAATATTCAGCGTTAGAAGTATAGAGCCAATCCTCTACCAAAGCTTCGAGCACCAAGATTGTCGCAGATACTTTGGATTACAATTCTCTGTGCAAATTGCCATAAGCTATGTTGTGTTTAGCTGAAACACATTCGATGTTTTGACACGCAGAGCCACGCAGAGCCACGCAGAGCCACGCAGAGCCACGCAGAGAGGACGGGTTGTACAGCCCCTTTAAGAAATGACAATGATCGACGGGCGGAGAGTATACGGCGTGTGAAAGAAACTTACCGTATCGCAATGGAACGCCTTTTCTAGCAAACCTTCTTTGATGATTATGTCCAAAACAAATTGAGCTGATTGAATCATGCCCTGTAACGAAAACGTTCACGAGTATTTCAATAACAAAAAAAGAAATAGAATAAATCAGTTTTACGAAGCTTTGCTATTTCTGAGAGCTACCTTGCAATTTAGAAGTATTACAGAACGGAGTGAAAAATAAAGGTTGTTCTTGGGTAAATAAATGAATTCCGAAAGATGTTACTGCTGTCAAAACTCATTTTTGCTAACTCATTGATACTTTTTCTTGTCTTGACTAAGCTTAGGACTTGTGACATGCATAAACTTCGCCCTTTCAAAACGTTGTTCCTGTTATGACCTACATTGAGACCATCCTCATGTAAATGGTAAAAACTCAGATAAAAATACCAACGAACCTTGTGACCCATCCACGTTGGGTCGCCGCCTTCGACAGGAATTCTCTCTTCTTCAATCATCACATCTGTTAACACATCCTATAAAAGATGAATTGAATTGAATTGAGTTGAATTGAAAGATGAACAATAACAAAAATCAGACGTAGACAACCTAAGCTAAGTCATTTGATATATGCCTTAACAAACTGTCAAGCTTGGCTTTCTGGGAACAAATATATAACAGGACAGGACTAGGAAAAATTGAGAATTATTAATTTTTGGCGCATACTCCTTATTGATATTTCTCGTAGCACACACAGCAAACATGACCCAAACAACATTCAAGCAATCATATTTTGTTTCAACTGTGTAAATGTGAGGATAAACATTTTGCAGGGAATTCTTGGGAAAAATGTCATATCAAAGGTCTTACACACAAGACGATACTGGCTAGTACATCTTAACTTTCTGGGAATTTAAAACATATCTTTATTTCTTTCGGAGTTCGCCTTTCTACGCTATAGACCAAATCGTTTCAAGTCATGTGATCACACTCTTTTGGAAGTTTAAAGGGGCCTGTGCAAGATAGAGCCTTTGCGCGCCGACTTCGACTTTCTGATTATCAGAAAGTAAGTTGGCTACCGTACAGCAGTAAGTTTCTTGTTTTCAGCGTTTTCCGTTTTGTGTATTAGAAATAGGTGTCTGGCACTGGCAGTAAGCTTGAAAGACCAAAAAGGGGAGCAAATGGACCTGTTGTGTATTTTTCCGAGTTGATATAAGTTCTGGATGAGAGGAAAACAGTAAGTTCAAATTCAAACCTCTGTGCTTATAAATATAAAGGTGCTTTTTCTACGAACCCCAAATTTTGGTGGTCTAAAAAGGCACAATCTATAGATTTGCGGGCATGTTGGCCATATCATGACGATCGAATTTCAAGCTTTATTTACGACAGAGAAGATCAGGCCATGTTTGTCTTCAAAAGGACTGTATTTCGATGTAATGTGAACACAACAGAACGCTTTTTG
>REGL01000148.1:0-27745 GCA_004194395.1 Aurelia aurita complex sp. Pacific
AGCCTACAGTTGCATTTTCCACCATTCCAGCATCTAATTCGTTTTTTGAACATATCATGTCACATGGCTGTATTAACTCGCTTTCGAAAATCAGACTTGGGGTAAATGAAGCCATTACAAAACATAGCGTTGCACTGGGATTTTTAAATTTTCATTTTTAGTTATGGAAATTAATAAGGAAAGATGCCTTTTGAAAAGGAAAGGAAAGGCGAGCATTGAAAAGAAAAGGTGACTTAAAAGAGGTAGCGACCATCTTGCGACATCCAGAGTTTTAGCGCTGTTTTACAGAATTGTCTTCAGAAGAATTCTCTAGGTTTAACAAAGGGGAAGTGTTGCAAGATAAACTATCGATAGATTAATAGATTGATTCATTAATATGTAGATTAGTTGATTCAGCTACTACTTGATTGATACACCACCTCAATTAAATTATCTTGTTTTCTCGATGTTCCGAAGTTTATCCCAATTCTTCATAGCAAACTTTTGACCACAAATCTGGACGTGTGCATTTTTGGTGCGAATGGGAGGCCTATTCGTAACAAATATGTGTCTGTTCGTCCCATATATACGACCAGCATGTGGCCAAAATGCTTTTCTTTTAGAGGGTAGAAATTATGGAATGGCCTTGACGCAAAATCAAAATTAACGAAAACCTTCAAACAATTTAAATCCGGTCTTAAAAACTCCAGAACATGAAGGAACCATTTTTGATTCCTGCCGACCGTTCTACTATTTTTAAGCTACTTCTACATTGTTATTTCTTATTGCGTATTTGGATTGTAAATTTTAGGGCTTTATCTTTTTCTTTGTACAGGCAATTTAGAAAACAATTTATGTACAGTATATATGATTGATATGAAATGAAATTTGCACCATTTTCAGATCGTTCCGGTATTTTGATTTTTATCATTATCCATTTATTTAAAGTAGGCGTATACATAAGTAGCTATAGAATAAAAGTTAATTCAAGCCTAGTACCAAGTAAAAATATTTTTAAAATTAAAACAAAGAAAACGTATATAACTAAATACATAATAATTAAGTATAAATACATGTATACAGACTTTACAATATTTTACATTGTTTCCAGTATTTACGATGTTTCATTTTTTTTGGTATTTACAATGAAATGCATTTATCCTTTCGAGAACCCAACCTGTGCCACGAAAGGTCTACACAGTCTACAGTTGCATTCCTCTCCTTTCCAGGTTTTTATTCTCTTTTTAAAGCCGGAGAGGGTCTGTTTCATCTCATTGGGAAGTGCCTGCCATAGTCTACTCCCTAGAAACGATATCGTCTCTAAGCCATAGCACGTAGTACGCGCTTGTGTTAGCAGTAGATAATGGCAGCTTCTTAACCCATAAGGACTGTGTTTTGACAAAGGTCTCCTTCATGAAACTAGGATTAAGCCCCCAGTTTGTTTTATAAATTTCAGTCTTCAACAACTGTAAATTCCTGATGTGGATTGGGACCGCATTGTCTCTGAGTAACATTGTGTTAAAATCTGATCTCATATCTTTGTAAGTTATCCGCAATGCCCGTCCGTGGATACGATTAATTATCTAAGGCATCGGCTGATCTAAGATTCGCCTTTGTGCGTGGTCAATCGTGGATCAATATTAACATAGAAAATGAAACATTTCCCTTTTGGATATTCTTTTCTAGTGTTGCATCTGCTGGTCAGGAGGCTCCTCGAGTAAAGCGTGAATTTGACATTGATTACGACCAAATCGAAGGAGGACGAGATGTCATAAAAACTATCAAGCCAAATGTTATTCAAGTTGACGTCAATGAAGATGAAATATCGATTGCCAAGCCCATGTAAGTATGCTTTCCGGTGAGAGACCATTAAGAGGGACAGTATAGGTTCCAAATCTTTAAATCGGCATAAAAAGGTGGGTGTAAAATTCTTTGACCTATCCCTTCTTGTTGAATGGCTTGAAAGAAACTTTAGATACTTATCTATAATTCTACCGTTGGATTTCAGGAAATTATGGATATTTTTTGAAATTACAGCGTATTTTATATTCGAACTCATTTGAGGATGTGACGTCATCAAATTTCTAAACTATGAACCAGAAGAGTAATGGACTTTTGCTTGATACCATATTGTAGACATCCATAANATTGGGACCGCATTGTCTCTGAGTAACATTGTGTTAAAATCTGATCTCATATCTTTGTAAGTTATCCGCAATGCCCGTCCGTGGATACGATTAATTATCTAAGGCATCGGCTGATCTAAGATTCGCCTTTGTGCGTGGTCAATCGTGGATCAATATTAACATAGAAAATGAAACATTTCCCTTTTGGATATTCTTTTCTAGTGTTGCATCTGCTGGTCAGGAGGCTCCTCGAGTAAAGCGTGAATTTGACATTGATTACGACCAAATCGAAGGAGGACGAGATGTCATAAAAACTATTAAGCCAAATGTTATTCAAGTTGACGTCAATGAAGATGAAATATCGATTGCCAAGCCCATGTAAGTATGCTTTCCGGTGAGAGACCATTAAGAGGGACAGTATAGGTTCCAAATCTTTAAATCGGCATAAAAAGGTGGGTGTAAAATTCTTTGACCTATCCCTTCTTGTTGAATGGCTTGAAAGAAACTTTAGATACTTATCTATAATTCTACCGTTGGACTTTCAAGAAAATTTTGATATTTTTCGAAATTACAGCGAATTTATATTCTAACTCATTTGAGGATGTAACGTCATCAAATTTGTAAATTATAAATCAGTAGAGTAATAGACTTTTGCTTGATACCATATTGTAGACATCCATAAACTATGGGTTTCTTCGAAATTATTTCTTGTTGCGTCTTACAGTTTAGAGACTACAATGGTTTTAAGTTACAAGCCACGCAACCACTGCACTAAGTACCTGTTCTTTGCAACATTGCTTTTTCTTTTTATTTGTGATCATGTCTAGTTTATTTAAATGTACTTTTTCAATGTTTTTTAAAAGGCGTCGGGGTTGACATAGTATCTTGCTCCTCTTGGCACCGTAGTCGTATTGTTGTAAAGTAGGTTAAGTACCAGGTGACCCAGAAAAAAGTGACCCAACGCAATCTGTCATAGAAAAAAAAGTAAGTGGCAGATTGAAATATTTCAAACGTTGTTCTGTCCCTAAAAGACTAGCCTACATTGTGAGTATTTTTTCGCAATTTTTTTGGGCCTGGGAAAGTTTCTGAATTAAGGATTTTGAGGAAAAGGGCATGCTTGAAATTCTCAAAAAGTCATCAAAAACAGGCGATCGATTTGAAGGCATTTCAGATCTTCAAAACAACAAGGAGCGTGTTTCATTCTGCCTGAGAATATTTTTAAGTACCTAGGGACTATAAACTTGCTCTGAAGACTTCCGACTGGGTTACCTATTCCCAGTTTGAAATGAAACACGCTCCTCGTTGTTTTGAAGACTTGAAATAGCTGTAAATCGATCCCCTGTTTTTGACGACTTTTTTTAGGATTTCAGGCATGCTCTTTTCCTCGAAATCCTTAATTTTGGAAATTTACCGTGCCGAAAAAAATTTCGAAAAATACTCATAGCATAAGCTAGTCTTTTAGCGACAGAACAACATTTGAAGCATTTCAATCGGCCATTTCGTTAATTTTCTGTAACAGATTGAGTTGGATCACTTTTTTCTGGGTCACCCGGTAGTATCCTGTAGTATTATGTCATGTAAATTTTTAGATGGAATATGAGAAAATAAAAAAAAAATTTAATCTTTATTCTGTATTCTGTTGTATTCTGTCATGTAGATTTTAAGATGGAATATGAAAAATATTAAAAATTGACTGGTTTTTTCTTCTTTCAGGGTGAACGTTGCTGGCAAAACAGCATTAACATCGGCAGCACGGGACATCGGTGCATGGTTGGATTTAACGATTGCACAGATCAACAATAGTGATATTAATGTTAGCATGGAAGCATTAGCGCAATTTGAAGAAGTCTTTAAGAGACATAACGAAGACTCAGAAGTTGTTAAAAAGATCGATCAGGTATAAGATTTTACCGTTGAGTTTTATCACAGTTAAAACTCAACAAAATACAAAATACAATATTCTGTGCCGTCCATAGCAGAAATAGACATGACGTCATCTGGTTCTGGCTATGAACGGCACTTGACAATTTCTTTCAAAACAATCTTATTAAGCACTTTGTGTACCATGGCACCATTCCATTTTGACAGACGCTAGTATGCGCCAGCTTAGTTCAGGTGAATTATTGTAAAGAAAGAAAAACAAAAATAAAAACAAAAAAACTATGCACTGGTGCAAAACCTGAATATGAATATAGGTATAAATATGAAGGGTATCTCGAAAAAGTGAAATTTTTTTTGAAAAATCACCAACATTTCACGGTGTTGCCGATCTTGAAAATTTGTTTTGTTGTGTAGTGTATCCCAAAAAATGTGCCCCGTCTGTGAGGCTGTTGTAGAGGAGCTACAGCATTCATTGTGTTAGTTTATACACGGTTGCATAGTTGAGGCTTCAGCTTAGAGTTTAAGACCATATTTTTTTTTATTCAATTTATTTAAAGTTGGCTATTTACAATATACAATAGCACAAAGGTGCTAATTTAGGCCAACTACAGTTATAAAAATACAAAAAGAAATTAAATATAACCTAAGTTTGCTATATAACGCTTGCATAGTCTGCAGTCACAACTAACCGTGTACGTTTTAATTCTCCTTTTAAACATTGAAAGAGATTCAGATTCCACGAAGCATGACCATGTTTGGGTCAGTAGTGGTTGCTGGTTTATGGCAGAGGAAAGGCAACATCACTGTTTGCTTCAAATTTAGCACTTCTAATTTAGTCAAAAATTAAAAACTTAGTTTTCATTTGAATCGGTATAATATAGAATTTTCCTTTGAATTATGCAACTGTTGTGGCGCAGTGGTGTAATCCTCTGATACTGCAGCCAGAACAGTCAGGTGGACAGAGTTCGATCCCAGGTAGAGCCCCACCACTTGAGCGTCACGACAAAGGGTCGCGGACTCAATTAGGCCTTGTCTACTGCTGCGATCCCAGCGCTTGGAAATAGCCAAAGAGTTCAACTGCCAACTGTTATTCATGCAAGAAATAAGAAATGCCTTGTTGAGGTGTTTAAATGCCAAAACGGACTATCACCAAGACTGTTCGAAGGCTATTTCAAGAAAATTCAACATCATAAGGAAACCCGTGGGAACAACATCAATCTTGTGCTTCCAAAAGTTCGCACTGAAGCTGGCCGCAAATCATTCCTCTTTCAAGGGTCAATGATATTCAACAAACTGCCAAATGCGTTGAAAGGAGAACAGTCGATTGTAAATTTTAAGAGACAATGCAATCAACTTGACTGTGATTTTTAATTTTATTTTTGTATCATCTGGCTTTTTAAACTTGAACTTGTAATTTGAGATCTTTAATTTTTTAGACTTTTAATTTTAACAGGACCTTGAATGATAGCAGCTTCTGTGCAAGCTGACCAAGTTTACCTGTATAAATATAGATTATTATTATTATTATTATAATTATTAAATACCGCAACTTCACATTCACCTTCATTGTTTCTCATTTTGCAGTATTTACTCACATGCCTGGTGCAATTTCGAATGCTATTCTCACGCCATTTAGAATCAAAGGAGAATTCACAAGAAGAGATAATTCGTTTATTGAAGTATTTGCTCAATGGACTCATGATTACATTTACAACAGAATCACTAGCAGTAGCTGTGTCAAAGAACGTCTTGAAGGATGTTTCACATTTTCTATTGAACTGCATGTATGACAGTAAACTAAACGCACTGGAAGATAGTGATTTGGTTATCAAGACGAATAATATTATCATGCTGAAGATCATACAACACAGCGACCATACATCGTGTTTCTGGTGAGTTTTTCCCATTTTATGATACTGGGAAGAGTGACCGTCAACTGAATATTTCATCCTACCATAGAAATTCTATTCACCCTATTTTGGTCGGAGCCCCTAGTAGATTTTTTCTAATAACTCTGCAATGAGGAAGTCTATGGCAATGAAACCTTATGACTTTTCACAGCTACCTATATCTATTGTGTTAGTATTAGCAAAGTTTCATTGGAATATTTTGACCAATGAGGGGAAAGGAGACAATGATTCTGGACAGACCCTGTCAAAATCGCAAATTCCCGAATCACTATTTTGGCGAAAAAAGTAGCAAAATTGCAGTATTTTGGAAATTCCGCAGACTAGTGTTAGTCGTTATATTTTATCATAATTCTCATGTTTGGATGGAAATTGTGCTTCAGACTTGTTTTTATCGCATTTTCCCTGATTTTGACCAATTTTGCCACTTTTTTTGAGCATACAAAGAAAAATGCTGACGTAGGCATCATTGGTGGCTAATTTTGAGTTAATTGTTATATTTTTAGAAAGTGCATGCCTGAAGCTATTAGCACACCAGATTGCTGCCTATTACGAGTCAAGAGTTAAAGCGGGGGGGGGGGGGCTTTTTTGCCCCCCCCCCCGCCCTCGACCGAAATAGGACGTTTCAGATAGCCTGACCACTATAGTCCCCGGGCACTTATTTGATTTCGAAGGAATATGTCAAGTTGATGTTCAGTGAAATGCTGCACCTTTTTCAATGGCGCAACTATTATTGGACGTTGTTCAATAAAGTTTGATCACTGCCAAACATGTTCAGTGAACAGTGGCATTGTTGGATGTTGTTGGCACTGTTTGACCAACTGAACAACACTGAACACAGAACGTTGAACACTGAACAACAGTTGACTAATGATTAATGATGTTCTTTGCAATGCTAGCATCGTTTGACCGGGCTCAATTTAAATGAAGGGCACAGGCCTTATTTAGAATTAATATCAATTCGAGGCGAATGAGGCAAATCCCAGCACAGCAAGAAATCTACAACATGCGCCTATTTTGATGCAAATACACGTACAAAACTATTTCATGTGTTGCTCAGAGCAATGCACTCTTTTTGGGTTTAGCTCCACATCATATCAAGGCGAATGAGGCATTTCAGAAGAACTGACATCATTGTAAAAAGGATCTATTGGTGATTGTTGGATGATCCTTTCGTTGAGCATTCGCAGACCCATGTTATTTTATTGTTAACGATGTTTTATCGGACTTTAGAATAGTAATTGTTTTCTTACAGGGCCCTCATCAAGCTATTAATGGATGGTATTGAGCAGGAAGTACCTCAAAAGATATCAGACTTACATCTAAAGGTTTGTGAACGGATGATCTTGTTTCTTTGTTGTCAAAAATGTTCTTGAAAATCGTGTTTGAAACCTATAGCTAGTACCACGTGGGTAAAAAAATTGAAAATTTTTCCAGCCTATAGCTTGCTTACTATTCAGATGAAAACATGGAACAGAAATGTGTCGAAAAGCAATGTATGGACTGTCCTTATTGAATCAAGTTAGGAAAGTTTTAACATACGAAGCTGCGGGTCCAACCTAGATTATTCTAATGCAGTTTTAATTGGCCTTCCAAGATGTGAAATCTTTAGACCGCAAGGAATAGAACCGTTTTAGCTGCCAGAGTTGTACTTAGAACGAAAGCCCATGAAAGCAGCACAAGACGTCTGAAGCAGCTTCATTGGTTGCCATCTTAGAATAGAAGATTCTGACTCTGGTATTTAAAGCTCTGAAAAGCAAAGCTCCTATGTGCGTGAAAGACATTCTGAAAGTAAGTAAGGGTGTAAGACTATTGAAATCAAGCAATATATACATAAAACTAAAAGTACTCAATAGATAGCGAGCAAGCAAGATTTCTCCTTGTTCGGTGCAAACAGAAACATTGTCGAATTATCAGAAAAATCGAGAAAATTGAAACTTAACACCGCCGGGAATCGATCCACGAATCTCCTTCTTTACGGGCAAGCGTCTTAACCACTAGACCACAGTGGCACGTTTTAATCCTCTCAATTTCGGCTTTTGCCTTTTTCAAGCAGCGTATCTATAAGGACTCAGCAGCCAGCGAGCAACCAGGATTTCTCCTTATGCACGAAACTAGATATTCCTAAAGTAAAGAGAGAATCATTTGCCCGAAAGATCACTCAGCGTGATAGGTCCTCGGTTGTGGAATGACGTTCCTAATGAAATAAGTCAATGCATTGATATTGATGCATATAAGAAAGAATTAAAAACATTTCTCTTCGACAAGTTTTAAATGAACATTTATACGTTTTTAGGGACTTTAGGAACTGCAAATCCCATCTGAAGATAAGAATAAAAACAGCGCTATATTAAAGGAACTGAATCAGCATAATACGGCCAGGTATACCCTATCTGTCAGAATTTGCTGACTCGTGGTTCTTGATGGCGCATCTGATTGGCTAACGTTCATGTGAAATGAAACTGATCACATGAAACGCATTGTGCAACAGTTTTTTGGGAGTGATAATTGATCTTTCTCACATGGGTCACATGATGCACGGCAAAGCAGATCTATCTATCATGACTCAATGCCTTTAAATAGTTAATTTTTAATTTGTTTTCTTCAGATTCTATCAAACTTTTATCATTTTATGGGTTTAGGGGAAGGGGTTTCACATTCAAAGAAGGCAAATCTAATTTTCATGGATATATCGAGGAAGGTTTAAGTTGATCTAGGGTAATTTTGGATCATCAAGTGTTTTACCTTACCACTGTTGGTAATACTATGCGGTTATTAAACGATTACGAGGGCCATGCTGGAAAATATTTGGATCGCAGTTTGACGTACGGACCGAACGCAGTGAGGTCCGTACAATGAACTAAGGTCCAAATATTTTCCAGCATGGATCGAGTAATCGTTTAATAAAGGCTTTATTGTATGGCAGAACCTTTTGATAACGTTGTTTACAGTATCGTACTTTCCTGTTGTGTCTTTGATCCTGTGCATTACTGTAGTTGCTCGTTGCGACGTTAACTACATTGGAATTTTCTTCGTGTATAATTGCAAGTTCGTCTTCAAAGTTTATAGAAAAGAAATCTTCGATGAATAAGCTAAACTTTGCTGACACTTATTGCGGCCTAAGCCTACACAAGAAGCTCCTCCCTTGTTGTTGATTTTTAATGCAACGCCTGGTCCAATACGGCTTCGAATGGAAAATACGGCTTTTACGGACCGATCAAGAACCAATCGAATTGCTGCGTTGCCGGTCCGAGGAGCCGTATTTTCGAACGCCATATAATAATGCCGTCTCTTTTGGTTATTAGTCTTTGGAAGCTTGCTCGAAACGTGTACATTTGACCTTATTTTGGTTCCTAATATTGTCGTCTGTTTATTTGTAGTGTCTTTGGAAACTTGCCCGAAATTTTCCTGACATAATTCAAAAGGTTCGCGTTAACGAAGTTCTACTGGATATCCATATATTCCTGAAGACGTATCCCTCATCATATTGGAGAACCAGAGCAGATAGGAAACCAATGGAAACCATTCGCGTATTTTTACGCACCCTATTAAAGTTGTTAGGAGCCGATGTAAGTCTTTTTCAATTTCGCGTATTTCTACGCATCGTGTTAAAGTTTTTAAGTACAGATGTAAGTTTTTTATATTTTCGCGTATTTTTACGTTTTCTGTCAAGGTTGTTAGGTGCAAATGCAAGGATTTTTTCAACTTTCATTTGGAAGAGATGCTACTATCTACTCTACAAGTTAATACTATACGACTATACAATACTACACGGAAGAGACCACGAGGAGCAAAATAGCATGACAACCCCATATCCATCACATTTCACGATAGAAGAGGACGCTACCAGGACAACACATAAAAGGAAACGAGAAAATGAGTACTTGTAAATTAAACGCTATACGCTAATATAATCATCGTGATTAATACTATACGCAAGTATGACATGAATTACATGCACAAGATGTTTGCAGTGAAGGCTGCGGGGAGGGAATTCTAAATAACGAACCTCTGCATCGCATCAAGCCGTATTCAAGTCGATTTCATCGGAGGACTTTATGCAAAATGTAAGCGATTTTGCATAAAGTAAGTGTAAGAAAAACTGTCAGTTTACTCAACCCTAATCAATCAGCATTCCGCCTAGGTGATTTGACAATTAACCAATTAATATCATTAGTACATACCATATCGAAGGCATTTGACTGCAATCCAACACTCGACGTAAGATCAGCATACCTTGATATATCTAAAGCATTCGGTCGAGTGTGGCAAGAAGGCCTCATATATGTATTACATTGCTGTGGTATCACTGGTCAGTTACTGTATTTTATTCGAAATTTTCTCGCAGACAGAAAACTGGGGGAAATCTCAGCCGATGTTCCCCAAGGATCCATATTAGGTCCTCTTTTCTTTTTGGTCCTCTTTTCTTTTATGTCAAGTCAATGTGTTATGTATCAGCGGCTGAGCTGGAAAAAGTTCCCACCGTTAAAAATTCATCGCACAAAGATTACTGAAGGGACTCGAGTGAATCCAATTTTGCTTGATAGACCAGGAATTGAAGCATTTTTGTAATTTTTGCCTTTATATTAGCACTGAATATATCATATGTAAATTCGACTTCATGAAAATTTCTTGGTTGCGAAATGCACGAAATAGGGCAGCCCCCAGGCCGGGGTGTTCTTACGTCATACCCTGATAAGGGAGCCCGAAGCCGAATGAATACCTTGCCTGGTACACTTCGATCAAATCTGCCCAGAAAATGGGCGGATTAGCAGCCATTATGGATTTTACAGTTGGCTAGGTAACGTTAATTATGCGACCTCAATTCCAAACAACAAAACAACATTGTAATGGTTGTTGCTTAGTGGCAAGATTACATTGTTGTTATTCGAATAACTACAAAGTTTTCGAGTGTTTGATATTGTTCTCAAATGCCATCAAATCGCAGAACGGCCTCATGTATCCCAGAGTAGAGGCAGAGCAACGAACTCACTCTGGGGACGAAATTGCGAAAAAGGGCTTTAAAAACGTGATCGTTCTTGAGTATTCTCAGCATAATGAGTCTTTAACCATATGTGATGTTCTCTCGTGTCCATCCTCTATCTGCATTTAAGATAAATATCTTTATTGCATTTGTTTCTTATTTGTTAAAAGGCTGCCATAACCTATCCTTGCCACAAGCACGCACTACGTGCTATGGCTTAGAGACAATATCGTTTCTTGGGTGTAGGTTATGGCAGGCACTTCCCAATGGCCTAAAACAGTCAGATACTCTCTCCAGTTTCAAAAGGAAAATCAAAGCCCGGAGGGGAGAGGAATGTAATTGTAGAATATGCAGACCTTTCGTGGCACAGGTTGGGTTCTTGAGCTGATATTAAATTTTCTGCTCTGTATTTACCGAGAAAAAAGAAGACATTGTAAATATTAAAAGCATTGTAAAAAATCTGTAAATTTATATATTTGTATTAATCATTCGTAATTTTGTTTATTTTTTAATTTTTTCATACAAATTTAACTTTTTTAGGTAGTAGGCTTGAATTAGCTCTTAGTTTATAGCTATTGTATGCATATGTGTCTTGTATGTGTTTATATACCGGGTGCGCCAAAATAAACTATGCACGTTTGGCAGGCCACAATAAATAGTACACTGGACCGATTTTCAAGATTTATGACTTAATCGTTAGCAGAAAGCCTGAATTAGATGATGGGATTTTTTGCAAATTTTTTCATTTTCAGTTTTTAGCGCTAGAAGCGAGTTTCCTAAACTTTTAGTTTTCGAAAAACACTGAAAACCATAAAAAACATCGATCAAGTTTTCCAAAGAATCGACATGAATGGACAAAGAGAGAACTTGTTCGTGGTAATTTGTGATTTAGAAATCGACCAATTGTAATCTGCTGTAAGAGAGTTCGTACTAAACTCCCAAATCCCCCTGAAAACGTTTCCTCCTTGTTCATTTATGTTGAATCTTTTAAAATTTGATCGACGTTTTTTGATCGTTTTCAATGTTTTCGAAAACGAACATTTTAAGAAACTCGCTTCTAGCTCTAAAAACTGAAAACGAAAAAATTTGCAAAATATCCCAGTATCTAATTCAGGCTTTCTGCTAATGATTAAGTCATAAATCTTCAAAATCGGTCCTGTGTACGATTTATTGTGGCCAGCCAAACGTGCATAGTTTATTTTGGCGCACCCGGTATATATAGGCCTACTTTAAATATATTGATAATAATAATGTCCATTGCTCTCTTCATAGATATTGGATAAAACGATATTAATTGAAGATCCAGATGCGAGTGAGTTAGTTCCATTCCTGAAAAAGTCAATACAAAAGACAAGTGAGAATGCTGCTGTTTCAAACGGATCCACACAAGTTTCTTCTACGGTATTTTGATTGTACTTTTCATGTTATGAAACAGTAAATCTTTTAGCTATTCCAAAATAGAACTTGGATAGAGGGATATTTATATACATGTTTGTTCGAAGCCTTTGATTGACTGGCATCAGAACTCCTATCACTATTTTTCACGTTCGAAACCTCTACAAAGTGCATGAAAACATCGTTTGATTTCGAATAGCGGAAAGATAGCTAAAAGATCTGTTACCAAAATTTAGGATGTTTCTCATAGATAACAGGCCATTTGCACATTAGCCTTGTCTTCGTGCTTAAGAATCCTTGAGAAATGTTTTATGTTCTTAAGAATTTTTTTGAAACTTCTTGAGAATTCTTACGAATCCTTGAGACCTCTTCTTGTGTAAGAATTCGTGCTTAAGAATTCTGTAAATTCTAAGAATTCTAATGAGTGTTGAAGTTTTTAGGGATTCCTTTTTCGGAATTTTTACGGAATGTTTTCATGAACCATTTAAGAATTCTTGTCAGAATGTGAGTATTCTTAAGAATTCTCGAAAATTCTTGCAATGTTAATGTGCGGTACTGTGCACGCTCTTTTGTAGAAAACATAGATCTGCCCATGAAACTAAGAGTGTGTTAATTCAGATAAACATTTTTATTTTTGGCTGTACACGTTTTCTAATCCCCTCCTTAATTTATAGGTGCCTGAATTGTGATGTAGTTTCTACCACTGCTACAGATATGTTTCTCGACGTACAATAATAACGTTTGGCAGAAAACAGGGTGCAAAACACTAACCTGAAATGAATATTGCTGCAGAGTAAGGGTACAGTTGCCTGGTTGAATCTCAGTGGCAACTGTTGTGCTCATTTTTTTAATTTACGATACCAAAATAAATTTCGAAGACACCCAGTCAGTACTTATATACTTTACTGGGTGAGTCAATATAAACAACCCCCGTTTCATGACCACTGCTTCCTATAAATATGGAGGCAATAATATAGTCAAATATATTATTTAACGTTGGACATGTTCAAATTAATTTTGAAATTTGCCTGATTAAAATCGGCCACTGTGTTCTGAATTTGTAAGGGATTTTCTAGAGAATGCCATCTTATAAAAATATAAACAAGTAAATAAACTAAAATATGAGTACTTTGGTGCGAATTGAAATAAGCACGACGTTTCGAGCATAGCCCGTTATCAAGCCGATAACTGATCTTGATAACGGGCTATGCTCGAAATGTCGTGCTTATTTCAATTCGCATCAAAGTGCTTGTATTTTACTTTATTTACCTGTTTATCATTGTACAATTGCACTACATGCAACAAGAAGATTTTTTGACTATCTTAAAAAACCTTCAAAAACGGCATAAAATCACTATCAAATTTTTCTAACATTTCTTCCTTTTAGCGATGACTCGTAGTCATAAATGCTTCAGCATGTTTCTACCTCTCGGAGGATGAAAGTGCCATCCCTACGGACAGAACCAAGTTATTCCCGGTGATTTCATCCTCACAAGAGGATAACATGTTCTAAAACGCGTTGAAGTCATTGCTGTAAAGGCTGAAATATTAGCAAAGTTTGATCGTAGTTTTATGCCAGTTTTGAAGGTTTGTTGAAGGGGCTTTCCCAAGGAAATGCCTCATAATTTCAGAACTGAATGACCGATTTCAGTCCGGTAAATTTTAAAATCTATTTGAACATATTCACTATTACTTGATATATATGGCAATACCATTGCCTTGATATATGGGGAGCAGTGGCGTTGCAAACGGGCATTATTTTTTATTGACCCACCCGGTAGAAGTGCTGCCTTTAAATGTTTAGGAAGAATTTAAATATCTCTTCTCTTTTAGACTACCAAATCAAGTGCTGTCAAGGGCAGCAGATCGCCTTCTGATATTCTTCAAAATATTTTCAAGAAACTTGGTTCCAAGGACAATAGTCAAGAGGTGAATCTTGTTTAACATTTTGCTGAAAGCTTGATTCAAACTTTGAACATTATACCCCCCATATTTCTACACAATACCAAGACTTCTGAAAATGCTTTCTGACAGGATCCAGTAAAATTAATGAAAAGTCGGACCGTGATTCCACAAATCAGGAAAATTTACCATAATTTTGTAATTCAAAAAATTCTCTTTGGCACTGCCCTTAAATTCCTTAATACTTCCAAGAACCATATCCATTGTTCTGCAAACTCTTCTGAGAAAACGATGTCAGTGCTTCTGCAATTTCGAGAGAAAGAACCCTCTGTGGTTGGCACGTCCCTGTACTGCAATCATACCACGCCACCACAAAAGATCTGTTACCATAAAATCTAATGTCATTAGATAATTCTTTATTTTGTTGATCACAGTTAACAAGCAGGGATGGCTACGTGATAGCGTGCTTGAATACCAATCTAATGGTTGGTGGTTCGAGTCGCCGCCCTGTCAAACCTGTTACTGGGAGTTTGGACAGCTGCCAACCCTCTGTAATTCCAGGCTAAAGGAATCACAAGATACAGTCACATCGAAAGGAAGGACCAGGACTCTCTTCCGAAAATCGTAGTGTCTCGATGTCCTGAAAGTACCAGCCTGTGTGCAAACTATACCCAAGGGAAAGGTATAGTCTGCGCAACGCCACTCACTTTTGTGCAGTGCGTGCTTCATCATTTATTTCGCAATAGTGATAACAAAGAAACCTTATTGTTATGACAGCCAATAAAATCACTTTCCCAGGAAACGAGGAAACAATCAGATTTGAGAACGGCTATCACGTGATTAAATCTCAGGTTTTACTTTGTTCTCTAGGCAAACTTCATTAGCAACCCAATACTCTAGAATTTTAACTAACCTACTGCTGACAATAAACAGACGCTAAGGAGAAAGGGCCATTCAAACTGTCATTGAAATGAAATGCTGTCGCATACAATACATGAAATTGAGCGGCGTTGCGCAGGCTGTACGTTTTCCTTGGGTATTGTCTGCTCGCATGTGTTTTGAAGGTGTTGTGGCGCAGTGGTGTATTCCTCTGACTTTGCAGCCAGAACAGTCAGGTGGACCGTGCTCGATCCCAGGTAGAGCCCCATCACTTCAGCGTCATGACAAGGGGTCGCGGACTCGATTAGGCCTATTCTACTTCTGAGATCCCAGCGCTTGGCGCTAAAAACCGCAACTTCACTTCACTTCATTTCACTTCACGCAGGATAGAAAGTACCTTCAGATGCTAGTTATAGTTCGATAGAGAAAAATTCACAATTTGATAATTACAAACTTTCTTCAGGGCCTCAAGGAACTGTATGAATTCAAGCAGAATTACCCAGAAGAAGATGTTGAACCTTATATTTCGAAAACATCGCAATTCTTTAGAAATTATGTTGAACGTGGATTGAGAGGAATTGAACAAGAAAGGAAAGGAAAAGTACCACAATCAAGTATGTTGAAATCCTTTCATTTATTCCAGTGTTTTGGTATTGACGTTTATCTTCCTTTCACAGAACCCTGGTCAATCATGATCCTTTGCGAACCTACTTCATTTCATTTTCATTCATTTTAAATTCTTTATACACGGGGGCCCATCAGCCATGACTGGCTGCTTTTCAGGGGGTCGTGTCATAACCTAATTATAATGCTACTAAAATAACAAGGAATATTTACAATGTTAAATTAGAATAAATATGAAAATTAAAGCTATTTTCTACTTAGTCTACATTTAAAAGTAGACCGAGAGGGGGCTAGCTTGACCTCATGTTGAATTCATTCCAAACCTTTGATCCACGGAACGAAATGCTTTTTGGCCATTGCTCGTTTTGATTCGTGGAGCAAGCAAGTCAATTTCACAATTTCTCAAATTTACAATCTCCCGAGTTGAGTTTCTCTTGAATAGAGTTGAGAGGTACGTGAGTGCGAGACCATTTATTGATTTGAAAACAATGGTAGCCGTCTCTTGTTTGATCATATCTTGGACTGTCGGCAATTTGAGCTCTTTTATCAAGTTTGCTACTGGTGCATATACCGGTTGAGTAAAAGGAAACGTCCGGCGTTTGCAAAATACTGCTCCCTGACTATCACAGCAATAATTCTGAAAACTGTACGTTCATATTGATTGAACGCCGATATGTTCAATCTGATACAGTAACCCAGTTTCAATCGGACATTCCTTCCCATGGATTTAGAAGATTTTCTGCAGAAAGCCCCTTTCGGCAGAAACCTGCAAAAAAACGAATGAAAACAATGAGCAAAATTTCATCGTTTTCCTTCCTAACAACAATGACACTTACATGTAAATAATATATTTTGTCCTCTCCAGAGAATGGAATCCCCCAGAATAATGAATAGTCTCTGCCCGGACAATTTAAGAGGGAGACTTGTTACCAGATCTCAATTATCGAACTATCCAACAAGAAATCAGTTAGATCTGGACACCCCAAGACAGAACCTAGAATTCTCCAAAAGCAGTTTTTTCTACTCTGGTGCTAAGACATGGAATGAAATCCCATTAGAAATCAGAATGAGTTCCACAGTTATCATATTCAAAAGGAAACTGAAGGAATTCCTACACAATTAGCATCCTTCCCGAAGCACAATCCCGAGGAAGATCAACAAATTTGTAAAATTTTATTTGTAAATCGATGTTTATTTTGTATAGCAACAGTTCTTTTTAGCGGATAGGGGTTTTGTGTTTAAATATGATAAAATGAAACAAAATGAAAGTTTTTCCTACTAGGGGGAAGCCTTTTTGATTCTCCCAAGAGGATAGCACTTGTTACGGCGTGTTCAAGTCATCGCTGTAAGTAAAAATATTGGGGGAACTTGCTCGTGATTTCAGCACGCTTTTTAAGGTTTCTCATGTGATCAAGGGAAGGCACTGGCATCCATGAAAACTGCACCAAGTATACGCACCTTTTCAAGAACCTTTCAGGCTGGACTTTGATTCTGGCATCAGTTAATCAAGAACCTCATTCAAGCTGCCTCAACAAAACCTAGGTTCTTTTATGCAGGTTTCTATTGTCAAGCAAACATTGTTTCTATGTATAAGTACATAGTTCCCATTATGCTATGGTCTTCTGCCAAACCTATCAAGAAACGAAGGCAAGTATTTTTCATTTGAAATTGAGATCTGTCCACTGTACACCATTCTCTTCTCGATAAACTTTTCAGGAAAACACCAATCTCCTTACTGTTTCTTTAGATTCTTAGTAAACTTTCTTATCTCTTGTTGTCATTTTGATGATAGATTCAATTTCATTAACAGCTTCTAGGCTTTTGTTGCACCTTTTTAGATTTTTACTCAATTAAGATTCCTATGTTTTGTATTTCGTAGGCACTACTGCTTCTTTCAATACAAACGGACAAACACAATACTCATCGAATTCTGCTGGGGCTCCGTCCACAGGTAAATTAGTCATGTACATTTTGTTACTTAAGCTAACTATTTCATTTGCGTCAAAAGTAGAGCTACTGGCTTGCATTGTTTGCTAAAATCGTCTTATTTGAAATTGCACATTTTTACGAGGAAGCTTGCATTTTTTGTTAAAATTGGCCTCTCTTGACGATGCTCATTTTTGAACCAAAGGGGAGGCTAAATGCTTGCCTGTCTAAAGAATATCGGCTGTTTAAATTTGATATTACCCAATCTTGACCATAAAGACTTGCTTCCCTTCCTTTGCCTCAATTTTTTTGTATTTGCTCTTGACAGGAATTTGAAATCAATTTCCCATTGTAACTGATCCAAGTGTAATGACTTATGTTTTCACAGAAAATTTCCTGCATGAATGAAGGGTTCAGGTCATTTCTAGTTGTGTACACCTCGTTCATAAGTAGTTGCAAGCTCTTTGTATGTTTAGTAACAGCACAGTCCTTCTCTAATAGCTCACTATAAGTAGATTCGGCATCCTTATAAGTAATTCTCAAAGCCGTTTCCTTTATTTTGTAAATTTTTTTGTTAATTTTCTTGTGAATTAAATAGTCTCTCCTGCAAAAGCTGTATGTCGATAAAATGCGACCATAATGCGACGCTGAAATCACCCGTCCCACAAAATATTAAAATTCCGCCGCTTGATTTTGCAAGAGCGTGACTTGTAGAGGGTCGTATTATTGCCATGTCGAAGTGAATTATTGCTTTGGCCGTTCTATAATTTACAAACACAAAGAAAACAACATCATCAATGCGCATGCTTCACATGGGGGGGTTCTCGCTACGGGATTTGAAGCGGCAATACTATTTGCAACGTTTAAGTCAACAAGCAGTTTTGCCGCATTTTCGTCGCATTTTGTCGCATTTTTGTGGCATCTTTGTCGCATTCAATTCGACACGGCAGAAGTGCGACGTTTACACAAGGCCAGACTTCCTGGGAAACTCAAAGTTTGCTTTTAATTGACACCAAACATGCTGTTAGCCAAATGATCAATCAGATTTCATTTTACAGGAGCTGANTGGACTTTGATTCTGGCATCAGTTAATCAAGAACCTCATTCAGGCTGCCTCAACAAAACCTAGGTTCTTTTATGCAGGTTTCTATTGTCAAGCAAACATTGTTTCTATGTATAAGTACATAGTTCCCATTATGCTATGGTCTTCTGCCAAACCTATCAAGAAACGAAGGCAAGTATTTTTCATTTGAAATTGAGATCTGTCCACTGTACACCATTCTCTTCTCGATAAACTTTTCAGGAAAACACCAATCTCCTTACTGTTTCTTTAGATTCTTAGTAAACTTTCTTATCTCTTGTTGTAATTTTGATGATAGATTCAATGTTATTGACAGCTTCTCGGCTTTTTGTTGTTGCACCTTTTAGATTTCTTCTCAATTAAAATTCCTATGTTTTGTATTTCGTAGGCACTACTGCTTCTTTCAATACAAACGGACAAACACAATACTCATCGAATTCTGCTGGGGCTCCGTCCACAGGTAAATTAGTCATGTACATTTTGTTACTTAAGCTAACTATTTCATTTGCGTCAAAAGTAGAGCTACTGGCTTTGCATTGTTTGCTAAAATCGGCTTATTTGAAGGTGTGCATTTGTGCGAGGTAGCTTGCATTTTTGTTAAAAATTGACCTCTCTTGACGGTGCTCGTTTTGAACCAAAAAGGGAGGCTAAATGCTTGCCTATTTAGATTATATCGGCTGTTTGAATTTGAGATTACCCAATCTTGACCATAAAGACTTGCTTCCCTTCCTTTGCCTCAATTTTTTTGTATTTGCTCTTGACAGAAATTTAAAATTAATTTCCCATTGTAACTAATCCAGTTGAATAGGACTCTTTTCATCAAACATGGAGGTCATAAACTTTAATCTCTCTTTACAGTTTTGGTTTGATGTGCTATGCTCTGTAAAGGTCCTCGTTAAAGTTGTGTTGCAGGAATTCCTTCCTTTTCTGGAAGGCTGAACGACATCTAGCTACATTACAGCTAATCGAGGCCTATGAGTGCCCCCAGCTAGGCATGAGACCCTTAGGATCTTCTGAAAGACGGCAAAATGAATTGCTTGGTCAAGCATCTGGAAGTTCACCCATCCAGATTTTGACCTCACATGACCAAGCTTAACTTCAGTAACCTTACGGAAACTGTATAAGCCGCTCGGCCACTCACTCTAGGAACAAACTTCGAGCGTTAATTTGTCTGCGAATATCCTTTTTGTTATAATCACATTTTAGTCTGATAGCGATTACTTTCAACCTAGTTTAAACGTCGCATTTCTGCCGCATCGAATTGAATAGTCTCTCCTGCACAAACTGTGTGTCGAGAAAATGCAACGATAATGCGACGTTTAAATCACCCACCGCACGAAATAATAAAATTCCGAGCGTGACTTGTAGAGGGTCATATTAATGCCATGTTGAATCAGATTATAGCATTGGCTGTTCTCTAATTTACAAACACAAGGAAAACAACATCATCAATGCTCATGCTTCACATGGGGGGCTGTCGCTACGTGATTTGAAGCGGCAATACTTTTTGCAACGTTTAAATCAACAAGCAGTTTTGCCGCATTTTCGTCTCATTTTCGTCGCATTTTTGTCGCATTTTTGTGGCATCTTGGTCGCATTCAGTTCGACACGGCAGAAGTGCGACGTTTACACACGAGGCCTAGCCTCCTGGGAAACTCAAAGTTTGCTTTGAATTGACACCAAAAATTCTGTTTAATTCAAATGATCAATCAGATTTCATTTTACAGGAGCTGACAAGTACCTTGATCGTTTGAAGTTGCTACGAGAAAAATACTTGCAAGTCAACGCAGAGAAAGCGGTAAATAGTTACAGTAGTATACCTAAAGACCATAGACAGAAACATTTTAAATCATATCATTCGATGCGTCCCTTGTGTGTCCAAGCTTCCAAATCTTTAACTCAGGGTAAAAAGGTGGGTGTAAAATTCTGTGATCTATTTCTTCTGACTGAGTGCAGGGGCGGATCCAGGGGGGTGCAACGGGTGCGCAAGCACCTGTCAGAGTTGCAAGGAAATCATTTAATTTTGGGAAAGGCAAGATTCCAACAATCTTCTGTTGTGAAGTATTATTTAAATTATTACTTGTTAAAATCGTTGAATGATAAATTTTCATGAAATCACCGTATTCTCATTTCTCAGCCCNACCTGCAAAAAAACGAATGAAAACAATGAGCAAAATTTCATCGTTTTCCTTCCTAACAACAATGACACTTACATGTAAATAATATATTTTGTCCTCTCCAGAGAATGGAATCCCCCAGAATAATGAATAGTCTCTGCCCGGACAATTTAAGAGGGAGACTTGTTACCAGATCTCAATTATCGAACTATCCAACAAGAAATCAGTTAGATCTGGACACCCCAAGACAGAACCTAGAATTCTCCAAAAGCAGTTTTTTCTACTCTGGTGCTAAGACATGGAATGAAATCCCATTAGAAATCAGAATGAGTTCCACAGTTATCATATTCAAAAGGAAACTGAAGGAATTCCTACACAATTAGCATCCTTCCCGAAGCACAATCCCGAGGAAGATCAACAAATTTGTAAAATTTTATTTGTAAATCGATGTTTATTTTGTATAGCAACAGTTCTTTTTAGCGGATAGGGGTTTTGTGTTTAAATATGATAAAATGAAACAAAATGAAAGTTTTTCCTACTAGGGGGAAGCCTTTTTGATTCTCCCAAGAGGATAGCACTTGTTACGGCGTGTTCAAGTCATCGCTGTAAGTAAAAATATTGGGGGAACTTGCTCGTGATTTCAGCACGCTTTTTAAGGTTTCTCATGTGATCAAGGGAAGGCACTGGCATCCATGAAAACTGCACCAAGTATACGCACCTTTTCAAGAACCTTTCAGGCTGGACTTTGATTCTGGCATCAGTTAATCAAGAACCTCATTCAAGCTGCCTCAACAAAACCTAGGTTCTTTTATGCAGGTTTCTATTGTCAAGCAAACATTGTTTCTATGTATAAGTACATAGTTCCCATTATGCTATGGTCTTCTGCCAAACCTATCAAGAAACGAAGGCAAGTATTTTTCATTTGAAATTGAGATCTGTCCACTGTACACCATTCTCTTCTCGATAAACTTTTCAGGAAAACACCAATCTCCTTACTGTTTCTTTAGATTCTTAGTAAACTTTCTTATCTCTTGTTGTCATTTTGATGATAGATTCAATTTCATTAACAGCTTCTAGGCTTTTGTTGCACCTTTTTAGATTTTTACTCAATTAAGATTCCTATGTTTTGTATTTCGTAGGCACTACTGCTTCTTTCAATACAAACGGACAAACACAATACTCATCGAATTCTGCTGGGGCTCCGTCCACAGGTAAATTAGTCATGTACATTTTGTTACTTAAGCTAACTATTTCATTTGCGTCAAAAGTAGAGCTACTGGCTTGCATTGTTTGCTAAAATCGTCTTATTTGAAATTGCACATTTTTACGAGGAAGCTTGCATTTTTTGTTAAAATTGGCCTCTCTTGACGATGCTCATTTTTGAACCAAAGGGGAGGCTAAATGCTTGCCTGTCTAAAGAATATCGGCTGTTTAAANCTCATTCAAGCTGCCTCAACAAAACCTAGGTTCTTTTATGCAGGTTTCTATTGTCAAGCAAACATTGTTTCTATGTATAAGTACATAGTTCCCATTATGCTATGGTCTTCTGCCAAACCTATCAAGAAACGAAGGCAAGTATTTTTCATTTGAAATTGAGATCTGTCCACTGTACACCATTCTCTTCTCGATAAACTTTTCAGGAAAACACCAATCTCCTTACTGTTTCTTTAGATTCTTAGTAAACTTTCTTATCTCTTGTTGTCATTTTGATGATAGATTCAATTTCATTAACAGCTTCTAGGCTTTTGTTGCACCTTTTTAGATTTTTACTCAATTAAGATTCCTATGTTTTGTATTTCGTAGGCACTACTGCTTCTTTCAATACAAACGGACAAACACAATACTCATCGAATTCTGCTGGGGCTCCGTCCACAGGTAAATTAGTCATGTACATTTTGTTACTTAAGCTAACTATTTCATTTGCGTCAAAAGTAGAGCTACTGGCTTGCATTGTTTGCTAAAATCGTCTTATTTGAAATTGCACATTTTTACGAGGAAGCTTGCATTTTTTGTTAAAATTGGCCTCTCTTGACGATGCTCATTTTTGAACCAAAGGGGAGGCTAAATGCTTGCCTGTCTAAAGAATATCGGCTGTTTAAATTTGATATTACCCAATCTTGACCATAAAGACTTGCTTCCCTTCCTTTGCCTCAATTTTTTTGTATTTGCTCTTGACAGGAATTTGAAATCAATTTCCCATTGTAACTGATCCAAGTGTAATGACTTATGTTTTCACAGAAAATTTCCTGCATGAATGAAGGGTTCAGGTCATTTCTAGTTGTGTACACCTCGTTCATAAGTAGTTGCAAGCTCTTTGTATGTTTAGTAACAGCACAGTCCTTCTCTAATAGCTCACTATAAGTAGATTCGGCATCCTTATAAGTAATTCTCAAAGCCGTTTCCTTTATTTTGTAAATTTTTTTGTTAATTTTCTTGTGAATTAAATAGTCTCTCCTGCAAAAGCTGTATGTCGATAAAATGCGACCATAATGCGACGCTGAAATCACCCGTCCCACAAAATATTAAAATTCCGCCGCTTGATTTTGCAAGAGCGTGACTTGTAGAGGGTCGTATTATTGCCATGTCGAAGTGAATTATTGCTTTGGCCGTTCTATAATTTACAAACACAAAGAAAACAACATCATCAATGCGCATGCTTCACATGGGGGGGTTCTCGCTACGGGATTTGAAGCGGCAATACTATTTGCAACGTTTAAGTCAACAAGCAGTTTTGCCGCATTTTCGTCGCATTTTGTCGCATTTTTGTGGCATCTTTGTCGCATTCAATTCGACACGGCAGAAGTGCGACGTTTACACAAGGCCAGACTTCCTGGGAAACTCAAAGTTTGCTTTTAATTGACACCAAACATGCTGTTAGCCAAATGATCAATCAGATTTCATTTTACAGGAGCTGACAAGTACCTTGATCGTTTGAAGTTGCTACGAGAAAAATACTTGCAAGTCAACGCAGAGAAAGCGGTAAGAAGTTACAGTAGTATACCTAAAGACCATAGATAAAATTATTTTTCAATCATATCATTCGATGCGTCCCTTGTGGGTCCATTTGCTCTACTAAGCTCCTCCCCTCTGAGCCAATATTTTAAATACGCCCCCCTCTCTATTAAGCCCCCCCCCACTTATATCAAATTCCAGAGATTACCAAAGATTTTCCATTTGTTGTGCTAAATAAGTTTGCATGTTAATTTTGATATGGTTTGAGATAAAACTGTGTGGAATTTATATGTTTGACTCGTAAAATTGTCTGTTGAATCCCATAAAATGTGTTATAAAAGAGCCATAAAGCTATCATCTGCATCCTTGTCACTTGATTTTATGAATAATCCCCCCCCCTCTAAAATAACCTCCCCCCTCTGGAGTAACCGAGATTAAATACGCCCCCAGGGGCTGAATAGAGCTTTACGGTATGTGACTGCCTATTTTATGAATCATGCGAAAGACGATTTCACAAAAGACCCTAGAAACCATGGAACAGAATGACCGATTTCAAAAAAATATATTTTCATATCTTCTTCCTAGGCAATGATAAAACGAGTTTGCGAAATAGATTGCATTGATTAACACGCCTTTCATTGTTTTCTGACTCGCCTCGTATCGGTTTGAACCTGATAGAGTTAGCCAGTGCAGTCAGATTTTTCACCCTCGACGGTTTTGGAGATATTGCTATGGTTGTTCATTTGAAGCAAAGTTACAGTGGTGGAAAAAATATTTGCCATCCTGCGAAGCAACGTCAAACTTTTTTTTTTTAATTTTCTCTGTGCAAGATTTCAGATGATCTATTGCACAACGCTTGTTTCAGTTTGGAAGGCATGCTTAGAGTCACTTGGAATAGTCTAGAATTACTATTAATAGCTTCCTTGGACCACACAACTGTAAATGGATAGAGCATAATCCAAACACTGTTTTCCCTTCCCATTAATCTTTCCTGACTTTATTCCTTCCTTTACTATTTACATTTTCAATCTTTGTTTTCTCTTTCATCCTATCATTCACCATATATTGCTGTATTCCGAGACATATTTTTCAAATGCATTTACCCTAAACGCATGAAAGTCTACGGCAGCTGCAGGCTGAAGAAATTCTACTATGACGCGCACCCTTTGTTTACTAAAGTCTTCTGTAGTATTGGTATCGTAAAATGGCCTGTTTGCCAGCAAGGATGAATTTTGTTAAACATAAGAATCAGGTTTCCCACAACAAGGGCAGATTTTGTAATACAATAGCAACAGTTGCGTTTGATCGACACCTCAATTCAAAACGATTAGCGACTGCAGACAAAGGCAATTCTCTCAACCAGTAATTCAAAACAAACAAATCCGCAAAAGTTTCCCCGAAACTAGTNCTGGGGGCTTCGCCCCCAGACCTCCTCTTACCGATTCCCCCCTCACTTAATTTACCCTGGCCACGCCACTGAGCTAATGTCCTTGGTAAGAACACATCTTAACCAAAAAGATGCCTTCAAGATACATGTTTGAAACAACCCATCTAGCCCTTGCAACAATACCTAGATTTTTTAGCGTATATCAACATCTGAAGAACCCTGCACAATTTCTGGTGGTGAGCGTGGGCCCTTTTGAAAAATGCCCCACCACTCAAAAATCCTTAAAAAATGCCCTGTTGATTTTCAAAATGAGAATTCAAACTTTCAAGCAAAATATAGGGCGTGGTCACGTTTTAAGCCAAAGTAAAGGGCGTGGCCCCAAAAATTTTCCCGGGGGCTTCGCCCCCGGACCCCCTTTTCTACCTCCCTTTGGCACCCGTCAGATTTGGACCTGGATCCGCCCCTGGAGTGGCTTGAAACAAACTTTAGTTACTTTGCTTTAATTCTACCGTTGGACTTTTCAGAAGTTTTCAATATTTTTCGAAATTTCAGCGCATGTTTTATTTTAACTCATTGGAGGGCGTGGCGTCATCAAATGTGTAAATCATAAACCAGAAAAGTGACAGACTTTTGCTTGATACCATATTGCAGACATCCATAAACCATGGTTTTCTTCGAAATTATTTCATGTTGCTTCAGACGGTTTAGAAATTAAGATGGTTTAAGTTTTTTTGAAAATTTTTCTTGAATTCTTGAACAAGTAGAAAAACACTCTACTTTTGAAAATACTGAAGATTTCAGAAAAGTCTAACGGTAGAATTATAGAGACATATCTGAAGTTTCTTTAAATCATTCAGTTCAAAGAAATAATTAACTGAATTTTACACCAGGCTTTTTAAAGATTTGGAATCCATGCTTCCTCTACTAAGCTCCTCCCCTCTGAGTCAATATTTGAAAAATACGCCCGCCTCTCTATTAAGCCCCCCTCCACTTATATCAAATTCCAGAGGTTACCAACATTTTTCCATTTTTTGAGCTAAATAAGTTTGCATGTTAATTTTGATATGGTTTGAGATAAAACTGTGTGGAATTTATATGTTTGACTCGTAAGATTGTCTGTTTAATAAAATATGTTATAAAAGAACCATAAAGCTTTCATCTGTATCCTTGTCATTTGATTTTGTGAATAAGCCCCCCCCCCCTTCTAAAATAAGCCCCACTCTGGAGTAACCGAAATTAAATACGCCCCCGGGGGCAGAATAGAGCTGTTACGGTATTTGATTGCCTATTTTAGGAATCATGCGAAAGACGATTTCACTGAAAAACCCAAGCAACAATGGAACAGAATGACCTATTTCAACCAAATATATTTTCATATCTTCTTCCTAGGCAATGATAAAAAAAAACGAGTTTGCAAAATAGATTGCATTGATAAACATTGGCAAATGCCTTTCATTGTTTTCTGATTCACCTCGAATCGGTTTGAACCTGGTAGAGTTAGCCAATGGAGTCAGATTTTCACACCCTCGACTGTTTTGGAGATATTGCTATGGTTGCTCATTTGTAGCAAAATTATTTCATTCATATTCACGGTTTTTTGTGATCATTCACCATATATTGCTGTATTCCGAGACATAATTGCCATATGCATTTACCCTAATTGCATGAAAGTCTACGGCAGCGGCAGGCTGAAGAAATTCTACTATGACGCGCACCCTTTGCTTACTAAAGTCTTGGTATCGTAAAATGGCCTGTTTGCCAGCATGGATGAATTTTGTTAAACATAAGAATCCGCTCTCCAACAGTACATAGAGATTTTTGGTTCTGAACAATAGATTTAACACTTTCAGCGCACCCAAGTCAACTGTTCTGCTCTCTCTGTTTATGTTGATTTGACTGAATGGGCTCAGAGGTGTGAAATCTATTTATCAGAAATTTAAATCGCTTTGTCTTTTCGGAGTCCTGATTCTTTTGTTTACAAAATTCGCCCCTGCTATGTTTGCCTTTAATCTTTTATTTTTACATGAATAATTGTTCTGATTTTAGGAGGAGGACAATGAAGAAGCATTAGAAACAAAAGCACCTCTCGTTGATATAGCACCTTCAAATCAAATCGAAAAAATGGTAATTATAATCATTGTTATTTTGTGAATCAGACTAAAAGCACCATCATTAAAAGGGCTCCGTCGTCAAACAGTAAACAAATCCGTTAACTCGCACGTGTCAGGGATTATCCATTGTTCATCCATTGTTCTCTGCAGTTTGCTTTGTGGCTTCACCCAAGCCACCAAAAAGTGACCGTTGAAAATCCACTTATATCCGAGCAATCGTAGAAGATATGAATGTTTGGTTTGTTCCTTAGTGAAGTAAAAGGATTAATGCCCAAACAGCAACTTTCATTTTGAAAAAAATACGAAAATCCTGTGTGATATCATCTTTCAAAAAACTGCAAAAATCATCGTTTTCTTTACATTTTGACGGCGGAGCCCCTTTAAATAACAGAAAGAAAATGACAAGCACACAACTGTCACTTTGGCAGCATAGGGCTCAAAGCTTTCAAATCTTTAAAAAGCTGGGTCTAAAATTCTATGACAATTTTCTTTGA
>REGL01000148.1:44887-72403 GCA_004194395.1 Aurelia aurita complex sp. Pacific
GGCCCAAAAACCCACCCATATGGGCGGCACATACCCGTACCCTAAATATGTTATGTGCCCCCCGGGACTCCCGGGTTGTCGCTACAACTGAGGAGATATCAACAACTACAGCAACAGCGAAAGTTAGAGGGACTTACGTCATGAGTCTAGTCCTGCAGTGCATTATATTTCCCGTGATGCTGTTCGGAAAGAAAAAGATGCGGGAAAGGAAAACGGAAAACAAAATGGTGGGAAAATTGCAGATTTTGAAATGAAACGTGAATGTACATTTTGCAGCAAATATCGCGAAGAATGGCACCAAAGAAAATTGTCAATTACTTCCTAAAAGCTAATAGGTATGTATGAGCAATTTGGAGTGTTAGTTGCAATTTTGTTCTGGTGTGCGCACACCAGAACAAAATTGCAACTAACAGTAACACTCCACTGTGTACTTTGTGCACGTGCACTGTGTGTGTATGTCGACAGTAGGCTATGTGCACCTGATTAGCTGAAAACCTCTGAAAATCACATCTTCTATAAGAGTATTCAAGGATTTTGTCATGCAAAGAAAACAAAATTCAATGAATTGAAGATACGATTCTATTTTGAATATTGAAAACATCTATAGAAGATGGTATGCTTCTTCCTCTTTGACTGTAATTTCCAAACTGTTCCCCCACGAGGTTTCCCATCGTTTTGTGCTGCTCAGTGTTTAGACGATTTGATCAATGTTTATTGTTTTCCAATCGATTTGGGCTGTTTCCAGGACAATGAAATGTCAATAACGCTGGAAGTAGGCAACCAAAATGTGAAAAAACCTCCTGGTATAAATTTCTGTTTTTGGCCATTCCAGGTTGGAAAAGTTGCATTCACTCGCAGCTATGAAACTCTGTCAAAGTCGCTGCTCGCAGCTACAATAACTGATTCTTGCATGCGAGAACAAAAGATCTATTATTAATTTTGCTTCTCTGGCAGCTTTTTAAAGTCCACTCGCAGCTCGCACCTTCAAATTTATTTCACTCGCTACTATGCGTAGGCAAAATCATGGGGTCCATCTCTTTATTCCGACATCTCTATATTCCGACATCCCGTTACTCCGACAGTTCTATGTTCCAACATCTCGTTTTTCCGACATCCCCATATTCCGACATCCGGTTACTCCGACATTTCTATGTTTCAACATCTCCTAATTCCGACATCTCCATATTCTGACATCTCGTTTTTCTTGAAGGCTGTATCACAGGGATTTTTTACGGATTTCTGTTTCACATACTGTTAATCAGTTAATAAGTTTGAAGTAAAATTTAAAGAATTATAGTCTTTCCCAAATTAGATGTCACCTGCAAATGACCGCGAATAACAAAATAGAAGTGTTTTGCAAATGAATTTTGCATTATCGCAAATCTCAAGTGACATCTAATTTGCGACTGACTTTATAAGTTGGAATATTGGAATATAAGGTGTCGAAATAACGGGANCATATTCTGACATCTCGTTTTTCTTGAAGGCTGTATCACAGGGATTTTTTACGGATTTCTGTTTCACATACTGTTAATCAGTTAATAAGTTTGAAGTAAAATTTAAAGAATTATAGTCTTTCCCAAATTAGATGTCACCTGCAAATGACCGCGAATAACAAAATAGAAGTGTTTTGCAAATGAATTTTGCATTATCGCAAATCTCAAGTGACATCTAATTTGCGACTGACTTTATAAGTTGGAATATTGGAATATAAGGTGTCGAAATAACGGGAGGTTGAAATAACGGGAGGTCGGAATATTGAGATATATGTGTATGGGGATTAAAACGGGGAAAACACCTATATTTAATGTGTCGGAATATGGAGATGTCGCAATAATGGGATGTCGGAATATAGAGATGTCGGAATAACGAGCTGATCCCAAATCATGCATGTTTTCCAACCTGATGGCCATTGATTAAAGGCGCATCCCTAAAAAAGAACCGGATATCAGTGAACTTTGTTGTTTGCATAACGAACATGTATAGCATATCAACATTTTTCATTGTGTCTCCAACTTAGATAAAGCTGAAACGCGCTACAAATGAAATAGGATACTTTTCAAAAAAAGAGACCAAGAACTCAGCCATATCCTTGAAGTTGAATCCAAGCTACCAGTCACCAAAGAAGATTATCAAAGATACAACCTGTCATTATGTCACTTATTGCAATACTCCGTGCTATGGAGAGTCGACTGTGGACACATGAATGAACAAATAAAACAAAACACGCAAACTCAATTCAATGAGTGACATGTAACAAACCCACCAAGACTCACCGACGACCAACTGACAGTCAACAACAAAAATATTGAGCCTTTGTTCACCAACAATGATTCATAAAAATGATAGGGATCAAGAATAGAATTGATCTACATTAAATGTTTCCTTCCATATCTTGTGTTTGAGAAGTTTGATTGATGAAAAGAAAACGATTTCTGAGAGCTATCGTAATCTGCTCCTTTATTGGGATGATGATATGAATTTTCACATGCATTCATTTTTTGAGGAATGCTCCTTTAAAATGATCAAACAGCAAAATTGGCAGAGAGTAAGATTTATCATGGCCTGTCAAAATGGATAGTTTTTTCCGCACTTGGTACTAATTGTTACAAGATCAGCCCTTTCTTGTATGGTAGAAAATTGGCTTTACTTGCTTGGCATACAGGCTAAGATCTTTGGACCGTGGAAGATAGTTTTGCTCTATTGTTGATGTTATGCCCCTTTCTTTGCAATACAAGCCTTGTGCACATCAACACCTTTTCCTTCCTGCGAATTCTTAAGAATTCTCAATGCTTGTTTGTAGATTTTTACAGTCTTTTATACCACCAGGGCTGTAGGAAGCAGCTTCTGATTGGAGGGCAGTTGTTGTTAAAACAATAGAGAACAATACTTGTGGTGTAGCACAATTGTTCAAAATTATTGGGCAGGGGCTTACGCCCCCCCCCCTGCCCCCTGCTTCTTACCGACATGTAAGAAGAAAAGTGTACAATTCTTCTAATTCTTGAGAATTCTTAATAATTCTGGAGAATTTTAAAGAATTTAGGAGAATTATGCTATATGCTAATTTTTTTGTGTCAACAGAAAAGGAGACCTGCATCAAATTCAATCATTCAAATGGGACACTACCTAAGAATCAGGGACAATGGAAGCGTCTGAAGATTGAGCCCTGAGACAAGACAATTTGACTGGACTTATTTTCCAAAAAGAGCAATCCTTGCCACTGGGCTGCCTTTGTTGACAAATGCTGTGCATCTGTATTGCGTGTAGCACTGAGAAGTTTGGTTGTGGAAGCATGTTTCACAATTTGGAGTTTTTTGGTGTTTATTTACTGAGAGGTAAGTCAGATTTAACTAATGTCAATTTTGTAATGCCTGTTTGATAAGGAAAGATAACAATTTGAACATTTGGATTTTTCATTTAATTTGGATTTAATTTCAATTTCTAATTTTTCACCCTCTGGGGTCACCACCGATCGATCCTGATAGCATACAAGTCAAATCTTTCAATAGAGCACAGAGAAAGCCACAAATCTTCCAATTTCACGCTTATGAGCCAATGACATTGTCGTATTCCTATCACATGACTGAAAATAAGGTTTTGAGACAACTTTTCGAATACCTTCACAAAAATAAAAATGGAAATTTGACCAATAAAGATACAGAGCTGGCTTTACCACGAATCGATTCAAGAGGCCCCACTCCACATATGTTTTTCTGCATTTGGTTGAAATCTCATCAGGGATCCATAATGGGGCATCATCATGACATAGACCAAAAATTCGATTTCCTTCAACTACTTCCAAACATAGTTATTTTGAAAGAGTAATGGTTGGGGATCACAAATTTTTTTAAATATTCTTTCTATCCCTTTTCTGAAAGAATGTACGAGCCGTTAAGTACTAGGCTTTCTCACAAACAAGAAAGCCCATTCCAGCGCAGTTGATCACTGAAAATTAAGCTACCTTAGCTGCCTCCTGTAGCTCCTTCAGTGGGTGTTACAGGTCAAACCTCTATATCAGTTTGATCTTTAGCCATTAGCCGACAATATTCATTACGTTGACAGCACAAAAGACTATTTTTTCGGATTTTTTGCTAATATTTTGATCTGTGTACCATTGGCTGCACTATTTAGGCCATTCTTAGCAACACGTTTACCTTTCTAGTTGGATACAAAACGTGCAAACAAGAGCAGATAAACCACACTATGCTTAAATTGCACCTAAAGAGTCGATGATAACATGGTAGAAAGGATTTTTTGCGAAAATTTGCGGGTTTCAAGGAAAATCTGTCACAATATCTCAGTTTTTTATGAAATAATGGAAGTAAAAAATAGCGAAGGCATCACTTTGGGACTCTATGCCTCTGAAAGCTAATTCTAAGACAGCTGACCCAATATATATTGATGTCAAATGGTTTTTAAGTGTAAAAAAGAAACGAAAACTGCAAAGTAACGGGGCATGGGCAAACAAGGGAGCTATTGTGGGTCTACAGGGTACTGAGCAGAACAAACCACAATATTTTTACACTTTAATCCTTAAAATCCTTAAAATGGTCAAGAGTTACAAAGGGCCTTCAAATTATCCATAGCAACAGAAAACGTGATGATGCACACACATTTTGGCAGTTATTATCTCTGGTTTCATTGTAAAACCTTCAAATAATCATGATAATAATCATCATCACAACTGTAATCTATTATAGAAAATATACGAAATTATAATGCATGTTTTCTAACCAACCAATTTACTTCAAATATATTTTTACATGGTTGCTGTAAGACCTTAAACATGAATTGTTAAGAATAAACAAAATATTCTTCTCAAAAAGCGAATGTCATGATGCCTTGTACAAATGCCCCACTGTGTACCGTGGGGTCCACCTCTATTTNTCATCATCACAACTGTAATTTAGTATAGAAAATATACGAAATTAAAATGCATATTTTCTAACCAACCAATTTACTTCAAACATATTTTTACATGGTTGCTGTAAGACCTTAAACATGAATTGTTAAGAATAAACAAAGAATTCTTCTCAAAAAGCGAATGTCATGATGCCTTGTACAAATGCCCCACTGTGGGATCGGTGTTACATCAAATTTCATTTATTCAAAAATTGGCCTATGTTCAAGAATTTTTCAGGAACGCTACAAATAAGATATAGCTTTCAAAGTTTGACATGTTATGTGAATTATGTCCAGGACTAACATGAAAATATTTGTTTGTGTGATTTTCGAAAATCTTTTACGAATTAAAGCTATTTACTACCAAGAGAGCTAATGGGCCTACCTTAACCCGCAGCAGAATCCCAGTAATCGGCATTAAATCACTCTCTTATATCGCAATAATTACCAGTGGAAACATTTACGAATAAGGTCACCACAAATCGAATTTCTTTCCACCATTCTATCATCGATAATTTCGATAAAATGTGATAAGAGTTCACAGCCCCCACAGCAAACCGTCCAACCACTGTCGATTCAAAGTTTACTTGTTGCAAACACCTTGGAGGGCATGCATAAAACAGAAGGTGGTGCAAGGCTCAGGTCTCCCATATGACACAGCAAATTGATACCTTTGATAATAGATTGTACACCTTTGAGAATAGATTGCAGGGGAAATTTCTTTACACAAATTATGTATTTTTCCGATGTGATAAAGAGATTTGCAGTTTTTGAGAAACATTTTGTTTTGTCTTCATTTTGCTACGATGGAATGCCTTCAGGATTGTGCAATCTATTCTCAAAGGTATCATTTTGCTGTGTCATATGGGAGACCTAAGTCTTGCAAAACCTCTTGTCTTATGCAAGCCTTCCAAGACTTCCAAGGTGTTTGCAACAAGAAAACTTTGAATCGACAGCAGTTGGGCGATTTGCTGCAGAGGCTGTGAAATCTTATCATATCTTATCAAAATTATCGATGATAAAATGGTGAAAAGATAATGGATTTGTAGTGACCTTATTTGTCAATTTATCCGCTGGTTATTACTGTGAAAGAGACTTACATAAGGGCGATTACTGGGATTCTGCTGCGGGTGAAGGTAGGCCCATTAGCATACTTGGTAGCAAATAGCTTTAACTCGTCAAAGATTTTCGAAAATCACACAAATAAATATTTTCTTGTTATTACTGAACGTAATTCACATAACATGTGAAATTTTTAAAGCTATATCTTATTTGTAGCGTTCCTGAAAACTTCTTGAACATAGGCAAATTTTCGGAGGAATGAAATCCATGATAAAATCCAAACATTTTATCATCTTTTAAATATATTTTGATAATTGAATAAACTTTATAATAGGTGTGATAATCAAATGTTGGCGATTTTTCAAATGGGAATACTTTTTATTGGAACACCAGGTATATGCTAATCTTTGTTGATGATTTTCTTCTCGTGTTTGCAGAAACGAATATCAGCGTCGAAACCAATCATTCATACAGTATTTGGGACACCACCTGAAAGTCAGAGACAATGCAGCGTCTGAAGATTGAGCCCTGAAGCAAAACAACTTGAATGGACTTAATTTCCATAAAGAGATATCATTGCCGTTAGACTGCTCCCGCTTGTAAATGCTTTACATCCGTATTGTGTGTAATACTGAAAAGATTGGTTGTGGAAACACGTTTTGGCATGTTGGCATATCGTTAGACTGCTCCCGCTTGTAAATGCTTTACATCCTTATTGTGTGCAGTACTGAAAAGATTGGTTATGGAAGCACGTTTTGGCATATTGGCATATCGTTAGACTGCTCCCGCTTATAACTGCCTTCCATCCGTACTGTGTGTAGAACAGAGAACTTTTGGTCTTTGAAGAATGTTTTGCCATATGGAGAGTACCGGACTTGGCTTAATGGTAAATGAAGCTAATTGATTTTATATTTTCTGTTACTATGACTGTTTATCCTTTATGGTTCGATTACGGATCATTCCTAATGAGTTTGGAATAACAATGGCAAATTCTGTAATACAATAGCATCAATTACTTTTGATTGACACTTCAATTCAAAGTGACTGGTGACTGTAGACAAAGGAAATTCTCTCAACCAACAATTCAAAACAAACGAAGCCGCAAAAATTGCCCCGAAACCAGAAGGACAAACTCTCAACTTGTGCACGCGAAAGGTGATCTTTTTAAGAGACTGTGCTTATAACGAAAGAAGAAGGGTAAATCAAAAGATCTACTTGGCGGATTTTGTTTATTTCATTCAGGAGCTGTTTTGTAGTTGTTTCATTTAAGCCCCAAACACGCGAGAATTACAATGCCTTCTGCTCGGCTTCTGAATCAAATAAACAAGATCCGCAAGGTAGATCTTTACATTTACCCTTCTTCTTGCGTTATAAGCACATAACTTCTTTTAAAACCACCTTATGCGTGCACAAGGCGAGAGTTTGCCCGGCTGGTTTCGGGGAAACTTTCGCGGCTTTGTTTGTTTTGAATTACTGGTCGAGACAATTCCCTTTGTCTGCAGTCGCTAATCGCTTTGAATTGAGGTGTCAATCAAAAGGAACTGCTGCTATTGTGTTACAAAAATCTGCCGTTGTTGTTTGGAATATCATTGAAATTGAAATATCAAGCTCATATAGGAAGAATTTATTCGCAAATTTACTGACCATTTGAGCATCCTCTGGCGTAGATGTCGTTGGGAAACAAGAGATGGTCAGGTGCTCTTAACAAAGCATCATTTACTTTTCTTATATCAACAGGAAAGAAGATCCATCAACCGTTCAAATGGAACACTAGCAAAGATCTCAAGGTCAATGAGAACCTCAACTGCTCGAAATTGAGCTGGAGCGTGTGAGCCCTAGAACGACATAACTTGGTTTGAACTGACCTTACTTGTGGAGCAGTCATTGCCGCTATACTTCTCCTGATGATAAATGATGTAAATCCGTATTGTGTGTAACACTGAGACGTTTGGTCATGGAAGCACGCTTTGCCGTATGAAGCTTTTTGGCCTTGAATTTATGGTAAGTCTGCTATATTGATTTTCAGTTACAGTAGGAACCCGCAAAATAGAAACCAGTTCATTCAAAACAACCTGTTTAGTTTCTTATTAAAAGGTCATTAATCTGGAAACAGGCTAAAAGATTTCTTTGCGGATTGTAGGATAAATTTAGGCTATCAAAAAAATCTTCTTATTGCGTGTAGTGCAATTAAATGTAGGCTACACATGAATGAGCTAAATTGGTATAACGCAATGAATATAAATCACCTTGTCTCTTTCTTGTGTTTGTCTCCATCTTTACCTTCTGGAGCAGCAAATAAATAAGCTTCTTTCAGGTCCAACACACTTCGAGCGTTGTTTAATTCACCCGCCAAAGTCTCAAATGAAAAAATCTCGTGAAAGCAGGACGAGATTTTGTAATTTGAGATTTTGGTGGGTGAATTAAACAACACTCGAAGTGTGTTAGACCTGAAAGAAGCTTATTTATTTGCCTCCCCCAGAAGGTAAAGAAGAAGACAAACCCAAGAAAGAGACAAGGTGATTTATATTTTGTGTCATACCAATTTAGTTCATTCATGGGTAGCTTAAATTTATCCTGCGACCCGTGGTTTCTTACCACGTGGTTCAGAAATCTTCAGTGATTTCAATTTCAATCTTTAAAGAAACCCAGAGCAAACACTATCGAACAGTACGTTCTTTTTACCTAGCATTGTCTCTAAACTTTTACTCAACCATAGCATACGTGCCAAGTATATACAGGGTGTCCCAAAAAAATTGTGCCCCGTTTGTCGGAAGATTGGGACAAAACGGCAAAAGATTCTCGCAAAACTTTTGCATGATTGTGCTCTTCAGATATTCAATTGAAGTTTGCTACCATCCCCATGAAAATCCGTTAAAAAATGATGGAGCTATGACCTTCAGGAGACCAAATTTGCCCGATCCATGAAACCAGCGGTCGGCCATTTTGTCTTACTATTTTGCAGCGATAAATAGCTTCAAGGATTGAAAATGAAACAGTAGCCTCCAATTTCATAGCTTTCGCGAGAATTCCGATAATCCTCAGAGAGTTCCACTATTTCTGACCTCACAGAAATTATTTCTTACCTCACGTGAAGCTACTTATCACTGCAAAATAGTAAGACAAAATGGCCGACCGCTGGTTTCAGTCATCAGGCAAATTTGGTCTTCTGAAGGCCATAGCTCCATCATTTCTCAACGGATTTTTACGAGGATGGTTGCAAACTTTAATTGAATATCTGAAGAGCAACACCATGCAAAATTTTGGCGAGAATCTTTTGGCGTTTTGTCGCAATCTTCAGGCAAACGGGGCACAATTTTTTGGGACACCCTGTACATGGAGATGCTTTTGCATGAAATCTAAACATTTTGGCACCTGATAAGATTATCAAATATGAATTCATTTTATAAGAAACCTTCCTAACATCAGGCTGAGAAGTTTCTTATATGAGGGCACCATTTCTCAAAAAATCAGCCAAAGGTTTCATATAAAGTGGTTTCTATTTTGCAGGTTCTTGCTGCATTCAACGATGCTTTATATGGAAAGACATTCATGTGAATTTTCCAACCTGGGTAAAAGGTCACTGAGGTATACACGTGTAAACTCTTTAAAAAGGTAGCTTATGGCTCGAATATTTGCAAAACTTTTAAATTTAGTGTGTAAACTATTATTGCCTAACTCTTTCAACTAAATAGATCGAAGGGAACTTAAGGTCGTTTGCCGTAATTCCAGAGATAGCATTTTTGATAGCATCATTATTTTTGGAGTTACAGCGTTTTTAAGTTTTATGAAAGGACGTACGAGAGGTGGTATCTGAAGCTTTGCTAAAGATTAAAAGAGCACCATAAATTGTAAACTGATTGAGGAAAGTCAAAATGACCAACACAAGAAATACTCATATATGATAATAATTTATTTATTTCAAGTTGGCGACAAGAGTAGCTAAACAGCTAATTAAAGCCAACTATGTACAAAGAAAACCTATTTTGCATACTTTCTAAAGTCTAAAATCTAATTACAAATTTAGACTAAATATAGCCAAGATTCTTGACATATGTCTTGCAAAGCTTGCAGTTGCATTTGTCTTGCAAAGCTTGCAGTTGCATTTGTCTGTAACCCAACTTTTAATACGACCCTTAAAGACTCCTAGGGTGGAAGACTCTTTAGTTTCACTTGGTAATGTTTGCCAAAGTCTCATATCGTATGGTTTCTATACCATGAGCAGTTGTATTTGCCCTTGGTACCAGAAGACCATCGTTATTTCTAAGATTGTACTTTTTCGTTCTTTTGACAAAGATATCTTCCATGAAAGCTGGATTTAAATTGTTTTGGTTTTATAAATCTCTATCAGTTATTGAAGATCTACAAGATGGCAGCAAGCAAAAGTATATAGCTCTTATCGTTTGTGATTTAGCAATTTGATGACGTCACAACTTCAAATTTCTCTTTCTGAAATGATATCTAATTACCTAAAGTTCCCTTCGATCTATTCAGTTTAAAGAATTAGGCAATAATATTTTACACATTTTATGAAGGGCACCTACCTTGTAGGGACTGTGTTTATTCCCAGTTCCCAGTTCTGTTTCGTTCACTTTAAAGAATTTAGGCAATGACATTTTATACATTTAATCAAGGGCGCCTACCTTGTAGGGACTGTGTTTATTGCCAGTTCTGTTTCGTTCACTTTAAAGAATTTAGGCAATGACATTTTATACATTTAATCAAGGGCGCCTACCTTGTAGGGACTGTGTTTATTCCCAGTTCTGTTTTGTTCACTTTAAAGAATTAGGCAATAACATTTTACACATTTAATCAAGGGCACCTACCTTGTAGGGATTGTATTTATTCCCAGTTCTGTTTTCGTGACCCAGTACACTGAGTCTGTCCTGTTAAGGTCACGATGACGTAAGAATAATTTTATGGTTTCAAATTCCGTTGTTGATGTAATACGAGATCAACTGTTATACGAGAGGACCACAGGGAACAAGCGCGTGATTTTAGATTCGTCAACACTAACAGACGTTAGAATTTGAAAATAATAGCTAAAAAAGCTTTTCTTAACTAAAAAGGTTTTCTTTTGTTATACACGGATTGAGAGGACAGCAATTACTCCATGTACTATGTCATGAAAACAGCACTGGGAATAAACACACTTCTACAAGGTGGGCTCCTTCGATTTGATTTTGAAGTTTTGCAAATATTCGAGCCCTATGCTCAGAAAGGCCAGTGTAAATGGCTATTGTTTCTTTCTTTGGGCTGAATGGCTTGACAGGTGTTTTGGTTACTTTATTACCGGGTGAGTCAAAAAAAGAATCCCCGCTTGGAAGGCCACTGCTCCATGAATCAAAGCAATATTATTCAAAACAGTCGTATTTTGTTGCCAATATGTTCAATTAGGTTCAGTAATTTACCCGGCTTTAATCGGCCATTCCTTCCCATGGATATGGGAGATTTTCTGCAGAAAACCCCTTCCAAAAACCTGCAAAAACGAATGAAAACAATGAGCAAATTTTCCTTCCTAAAATTGATGACATTCACATAAATTCATGTATTTTGTCCTCTTGGGAGAATGGAATCCCCCTGAATATGTCATCGATACCAGGGGGAGGACTTGTTCATCAACCAAGAGGACAGCACGTGCTAAAGCGTCCACAAGCCATTGCTGTAAGGCCATTGTAAGGCAGAGATGTTAGGGAAATTTGTTTATGATTTTGGGCACGTTTTGAAGGTTTTTTGAAGAGGCTCTCTCGAGAAAATCCCTCATAATTTCAGAATGGAGTGGCCGATTTCAGTCCGGTAAATTTTATAGTAGATTTGAGCACTTCTAGCATTTATCTATATATTTGCCGATATCATTGTCTTGATATCCAGGGAGCCCTGACCTTTCAAACGGGGATTCTTTTTTCTGACTCACCCGGTATAATTCTACCGTTAGACTTTTCCGAAAGTTTCATTATTTTCAGAATCCAAGAGCTTTTCTTTCTCTTGAGAATTTTAGAATTTTTTTGTACAAGACTAAAACCATCGTAACCTAGCGTAAAAGCTCTAAGTAGCCCCTCTAATAAGCCCCTTCCCTCTGAGCCACAATGGTAAATAAGCTCCCTTCTATATTAAGCCCTCCTTGCTGTTAATTTGCATGTTAATTTTGATATGATTTGGGATAAAACTGTGTCGAATTTATGTAGTTGAGTCGTGAAATTGTTTGTTGAATATGCAAAATATGGCGTAAACAACTGAAAAGCTATCATACATATCCTTTTTCATTTGATTTCGTAAGTAAGTCCCCCTCTGTAATAAGCCCCCTTTCTTTTAAGCCCACCCTCTGGAGTGTCCAAATTAAATAAGCCCCCCTGGGACTTAGTAGAGAGTTTACGGTATGCTCTTGAATATCTTTTGGAAAAGGTTAGAAAGAGAAACCGGTTATTTTTTCCAATCCCATTTGGTTTGCTCTGAAATAAACGAGAATTATATCAAAAGAATATTCGTTACCATGCTACTTCCACAGTAATGTTATCAAGAAGCCTCTGATCACAACTTTCGCACAAACTTGAACTCCAAATCTCGTAACTCTGTAAATGTTCATTCAATTAGCAAGATTGTACTGTTTAAAATTAAAGAGACAGGATTGTTTTACGATGAAGCCCGTTCATAATATTAGTTTTCTTTACTTTCTTATCAAGCAATATTTTGTTACGTCTGTATATGCTGCATGCTAATCTTCACTGATGATTTTCTCTCTCGCGTTAACAGAAAAGAAGATCAACATTAAAATCATTCAAATGGGATACTACCTAAGAATCAAGTACAATGCAAGCATACGGAAATGGAACCCTGGCACAAGACTGCTTGACTGGACTTGATTTCCATAAAGGTTAATCTTTGCTGCTAGACTACTCCCGCTGATAACTGCTGTACATCCGTATCGTGTGTACTCGGAAGTTTGGTTGTGAAAGCACGTTTTGCCAATGAAGCTATTTGGTATTGATCTACTGGTAAGTCAGCTTCACTGATTTTTCAATTATTTCAAGGATTTTTTGTACGACAGGATAGGGATGGGTAAATGTTTCACCCTGGCCACCGATCAGAGTATAGGTCTCAAACCCTTAAAAAGATGAGTGTAAAATTCAATGACCTATATCTTTTGACTTAATGGCTTCAAAAAAACTTTAGCTATTTTGCTATAATTTTACCATTGGACTTTTGTGATATCTTCAATATCTCCTGAGTGTTTTTCTTTTTTTCTACGAATTGAGAAAATTTTGAAAGAAAATTAAAACCATCCTAATTTCTAAACTTTTTACAGAACATGAAATAATTTTCAGGGAAAACTTAGTTTATGAAAGTCTACAGTATGGTATCAAGCAAAGGTTTCTCACTCTTTTTGGTTACGATTTAGAAATTTAATGACGTCACATCCTCAAACTAGTTGAAAGATAAAGTACTCTGTAATGTCGGCAAAATTCAACACTTCTGAAAAGTCCAATGGTAGAATTATAGATACGTAGCTAAAATTTCTTTCAAGCCATTGAATTAAAAGAAATAGGTCATCGAATTTTACACCCACCTTTTTACATCAATTTAAAGATTTTGAACCTATGCTACTGATCCGTCCTAATAAATTTGATATTGATCGCGTGAGAAAATAAAAAAGTTGATACGTTTCCAAGCTTGTAGTTTGCTACCTAATCATTAGACTCCATTAAGCTGATTATCATTGTGCAGGTAAGAAGTCAACTTACCGGGTGACCTAAAAGAACTTCGCGAGCTACCGGGTGTCTCAAAAAAGTACTCCCGTTTCAAAAATTGCCAAACAAATTTTATTATCAAACCTTCACGAGTCATTATGTTGAAATTTTCATTATCCTTCAAGTATAACAATAGTAGTTAGCATTTCATTCTGACATTTATGACCAAACTAGAATCTTTATTTACAAAAAGAAATTTATCAGGTAATCATCAATATTTTTTGCATATGCTTCAAAACAAGGCAGGACTAAAGAGAGCTAAATTCACTAATTTAAAAGCAAGTCAAAAGATCAGCTATTTCTGGGAAAATAATTTGGTCGTTAATCTACTTACCAAAACAAGAAATTTGAAGATCGGCCTTTTTATAAAATTTTTGGTGATTTTTCAAACGAGAGTACTTTTTTGGGACACCCGGTAGATCGCAGATAGTTTCCTGAAAGCAAATGAACATGGGCATGAGCATGTAGCTGAAAAACTCAGCTATCCTTTGAGATGTTGCTTGGACAGTTTAAGGTATGCCTACTGTCCGAAAAAACTGTTATGGGAATTCGTTCCTTTCTCGGACTATTCGCTCTTTTTCCAGTCCATGTTTCGAAAGTTGTGAAAATAGCTGAATTCCAAATTTGCTTTGGAGCACGAAATATTTGAATGAGGAACAGAGGTCCATCATTTTGCAAACAAAAATTTCCCCTGACTTCTTCACAATGAATAGACTATACTTTATTTAAGACTGCGTTTAAACGATGCCGGCACTTTTTGAAAACGGCGAAAAATGTGACGGATAGGCCTCCCGTTCACACGAAAACGGCACATTTTTTGCCGGCAGATTTTCAAAATGGTAGATTCCGGAACTCTAAGCGGCACATTTTAAAACTGGGATCTTGTGAACACTAGCTCAAATTTTGCTACCGTCACATTTTTCACCGTTTTCAAAAGGTGCCGGCATCGTGTGAACGCGGTCTAAATTTCAAGGTTGGTTAATCGGCCATCGAATTTCTATTCTCTGCATTCAACATTCTTTGTATTGACATATAAACAGAAAGCAACATATGCTATTGTCACAAGGGCTTTCCATGTTCAACCGGCCTCGACACTCACAAAAAGGTATTTAAAGGGGCTGTAGAAGATTTTTGTAAACAATTAGAGAATACGGGACAACCCGCGCATGTGACTAAAGCCTTTCGATTTTATGGCGGCAAATTTCATCGCAGCTTCTGAGTAAGTTTAATCGCAGTGTTTCCTTTTCTATGTCTATGAAATGTGATGGAACTTTTGATATCCATTAAAACTTTTAAATATTCGGCGTTAAACCAATTAAATCTTCTACCAAAGCTTCGATTACAGAGATTGTCGCAGACTTTGTATTACTATTCTCTGTGTAAAATTGGAATCGGCTGTCTTGTGTGTAGCCTGAACACAATCGATGATTTGACTCGCAGTGCCACGCAGAGAGGACGGGTTGTGCAGCCCCTTTAAATGTGTCTGTTTTATTTTGATAGGAAAGAAGAGCAGGAGTTACTACAAAGGAAGGAGTGTTGTCACATGGAGTGTTGCATGGAGCAGATGAAGACAAGTTGAAGCGAGAAATGGATGAAGATCGGACTTTGAATGAACACACACTCAACAAATTACATAAACTGGAAGAAATGTGAACTTGCTTTGAAGCCAGAGGGAGTATTATATTTGTAAGTAGTTAAAAGCCGGTAGAATGCAAATCTTGTTAGCACGAAATGGCATATTTTGTTGGTTCCAGATAGATTTAAAACTTGGGTAAGACAGAGAGGAGTTACGAGGATATACTAAGAAAACTCTGTTCAAACTGGTAATTTGCAGTGTCTGTTAATTCCATTAAAACAAGCAGAAAGTTTTGCTTCACCCTTGATTTCGAAAAAAGAGCTGAATATATGGTTTTTTTATTTGCTCCAACACCCGAACCCAAGAATTGTTTGCGTTATCATTTATCCAGCTCATTATCTTGTTTTCGGCTACTTCGCTGTGCTAATGAAGTCTGCATTCTTCCATAGATGGAGCCATTTCGAGCAAAACTGTTCTTTCGAAGGCAAGTCATGCACCTTAAAAGAGCAAAGCTTGTACTGTAGGAAATGAATTTTGCAGTGAAATAGATAAGAGCATGTTCAGTTTTGTATCTCCCTCAGAATCTCCCAAAATTTCTCTGAAAAACATTTGATACAGTTTGAATCGAATTTCATACAAATAGTCCTTTCCATTTATGGGTTAGCTCCTTGAAAATCTGCGGAAAATAGATTTTGGTTACAAATATATAAGGCTAGTTTTAAAAGCTCGAAATGGCTCATCTGTAAATGATCTATGAACCAACTGAGTACTGTTCGAATACTGCATCAATGCCAGGAATCCCCTAAGGTTTGAAATGCGAATTCAAGCGGCGTAAGTTATTTGAGTGCTATTTTTGTGCCAAGATTTAAGCGATTATCAGGTGATCAAATCTTACACCAACAAACTTCAAGCTGCGCCGAAAGCTGTTTCCTGTTTTGAGCAAAAAAGCTAACACTTTGCCATCGTTTCAGTCTCTTATAAAATTTCGCTGCATGCGGTACCTAATAGCAAAATGATTTGGCATAATGGATGCTCCAAATCAATCTCACATTTTTGGCAGCCAACAGCACGGCCATTTTGTACTATGTCTCGTTTCCTAACAGTTTAAAGATCAAATTAAACGTCAAAATATAGGTGGGTTATTTATCCTATCTTTAAAGGGCCTGTACAAGATGTTAGTAAACAAAGGACGCGTATCATAACTTTTAAAGCCTGCTTTGGGCTGTCGTGTGCTTGGGCTAAACGTATCCAAAACTTGTGGCTCAGAATCCTGTTATATCAATGTAATGGTTGATGGAATAAAAGATCTGATTCACTGGCTAATTCTACGAATTTCAAACCCATAAAAAAATATCTTTATTTGCAATATATCTGCTGCTGTTTGTCTGCATTAGGGCGAAAAAATCATGTTTTTAAAAGTTAGGTTATAGAGGTTTTTTAATGGACAATATCACACAGACGTTTACCTGTTTTTTCGAAAATAAAAGCATCATTTTGAAGTTAAATCTTGTACTTTATAGGCGAAAAACCAAAACATTGATATATTTTACGATTGTTTGGATACAAGTGGATTTTTAACGAGCAGTTTTTTGTGAAGCCACCAAACAAACTGCAGAAAACGATGGGGAGCAACGGGCACAGATTTGACGGTGTTTACAGATTTGTTTACAGTTTGGTGACGGAGCCCTTAAAGTTGTCGAAGAACGATTGTTCTTTTCGGCAAACAGCTTCGTTGTGTTTTGGCTGTAAACAATTGAACTTTGTTTTGGAGCAGCTGTTATGCTTTTGTTTCTTTTGCCCTGTTAGAAGTCCGTGGAAGAGATCTTCCTCTTTTATTTCTTTCTGGAAAAAAGGATCGGTAAATTCTTTCAAAACTTCTGATTAATGATTAGCCTCATACTGCGCTCATTTTGCATATTTACACAGATGCGTCAACAACAATATTTGCGAAAATTTCCGTGCTTGAAAATATCAACCGAATATTGCGCGAAAATTTCGCCGAGACGTTCCCTTAGCAACGCAAGGTCTCAGTTGGTTCGTTAGTCATTTTAGTATTTATGTTTTGCGAATTTCTGTTGAAAATTAAGTNGACGGAGCCCTTAAAGTTGTCGAAGAACGATTGTTCTTTTCGGCAAACAGCTTCGTTGTGTTTTGGCTGTAAACAATTGAACTTTGTTTTGGAGCAGCTGTTATGCTTTTGTTTCTTTTGCCCTGTTAGAAGTCCGTGGAAGAGATCTTCCTCTTTTATTTCTTTCTGGAAAAAAGGATCGGTAAATTCTTTCAAAACTTCTGATTAATGATTAGCCTCATACTGCGCTCATTTTGCATATTTACACAGATGCGTCAACAACAATATTTGCGAAAATTTCCGTGCTTGAAAATATCAACCGAATATTGCGCGAAAATTTCGCCGAGACGTTCCCTTAGCAACGCAAGGTCTCAGTTGGTTCGTTAGTCATTTTAGTATTTATGTTTTGCGAATTTCTGTTGAAAATTAAGTTGATTAAGGTATCCATTTTCTAGGGAGCATTCATTTATTACTCTGGGACTTGTGGCATGCTTGGGTTTCTGTAAGTCCTTCGTCTATATCATCCGAAAATAATCTATGAAGAAGATATAAGATCCAATAAAACGTGAACTAGTTCGTGCCTCAGAAAAATGTTTACTTTTTCTGTTTATGTTCCACGCAAGTAAATGTCTTTCCAAGTTAGGCTTCACAATTCCACACTCCCTTACATAACGTTTTTGCACAAGTTTCATATCCCAAATGTTTCCTTCAGATTCAATACCTTTCATTTCCTTCTGACGTAATCACGCCTGCCATGAGATCCAGAGTTATAAATGATTAAGATTTTCGTCTGACACTGGTCAAAGCAAATCATCAGATGCGTCAAATTCAAACGCGTATCGCAGTTGTTGTGTTCGAATCATTTGCAACGCAAATTCATCAGTTCACTATTGCACTTGACGCCATATACTTTCTTTGTCCGTAAAAAAAGCCTTGTTTTAGCTTCGCTCCAATTTCATCGAGCATCCGCGAAAACATCAATTTGACTTGGGACGGGCTATTGAAATACCGTAAAAGCTCTATTAAGCCCCCGGGGGGCTTATTTCATTTTGGACACTCCAGAGGGGGGCTTAAGAGAGAGGGGTCTTCTTAGAGAAAGGGGCTCATATACTAAATCAAATGACAAGGATATATATGATAGCTTTTTAGTTCTTTTACACCATATTTTGCGGGTTCAACATACAATTTTACGCGTCAAATACATAAAATCGACACAGTTTCAGCTCAAACCATATCAAATTTAATGTGCAAACTTATTTAGCTCAATAGATAGCAAATCTTCGGTAACCTCTGGAATTTGATAGAAGTTGGGGGGGGCGTCATAGAGAAGGGGCTTATTAAGAATTTTGGCTCAGGGAGGGGGCTTATAAGAGAGGGGGCTTAGTAGAGAGGGGGCTTAATAGAGCTTTTACGGTACTTGTACTGTTTCTTTGTCACCTTCAACATTTTCATGTTTACTCTGTCAAATCTCATATGCTGACTTTGTGTGGCCAGTGTCAGATGAAAATATTTACCAATTAGATCCATTGTTGTTAGTTCTTGTAGTCTTATTTGTTAATGCAAGCTACTTTACATTGTAATTGCAAGCACGGGACATTATGAAAGAGCAGCCGGGGTTACAATAGATCCAAGTTGCATCAAGAACACTCACCCCTCCCTTCTCGCAAGTTAAGAAAAGTAAAACCAACTCTTTTGTCAAACTCACTCAAAATTCGATCATCGGTTATCCCTTTTTTCGTTCAACAGTTCTTTCATATTTTCATCGACAAAACTAGGCTCCATAGTGTCGTTGTTCAGTTGTTCAGATATTTGGTGTTTCCAAAAGGATTTCCGTACTTTCAGGAATAAAATATGAAATTCATGGCAATGTTGGACCAAATTTTAGGGCTCCCGGGCAAAACAAGTCCCCATTCTTGTTGTTGTCATTATTTACCAAGCAAAACTAGTCCCCGGCGTACCTAGATTCTTTGAATTTGTCTTATCGGTTTGTCGAATATATCAAAGGTTTCATATCACACGAATAGAACATCAATGCAAAATAGGAGAGAATCTCTTGAACCGATTGAGGAGGACAACGGAATGCAAGAGAAGACATTGATTATTTGGATTAGACGCATAAAACATCTAGCAAGTATCCATTTTTCATCCATGGTTGTGATATTGTACTAATGACAGATCCAGAGACATTATGGCATGATGTGACAGAACTTACGTAAGGAGAGTCCATTTAGGTAGGCTTCGGAAAATTTGACTCTCTTGTAATAAATGATGGAAATAATGCACATAATTAACGAACGTGGATTGACGAGAGTACAGAGAGGGAAGGAATTCCTAAAAGAGGAAAAGAGATGATTGAACAACAGAAAGACCCAAATGAGGGGGGTGGGAGTGATACAGACATAGAAGAACAAGAGTCAATAGGAAGAACTGAGCAGATGAAAGAATGGGAACATGAGAAATGGAAATAGGGAACTCTTTGAAAAGGCATTAGGAAAATGAAGCAAATTTGATTGAATCAGAGTTTGCAGACAGGACAACAGAAGCTACAGAGAGTGGATTGAAGAAATGATATGAACATGGATCGAAATAGAATCAATAACGAGAACCAAGTAGATGAAATGAAAGGTAAACTTACAAGAAAGGAAGAGAACGAAAAACTCGAGAAACAAAAAGAACTGGTAAATTAAGAATGATATTTGTATACAGCCATTTTGGATGCTACCACCAACATTGGATGCAACCTCAAAGAGGTTCTCTCCTTTTTTGCCTTGATTTGCTATTCCCATCCCGTCAAATTTTGGCACGGCTCTTTCATAATTCCTATGTTTGCATTTTAAACTTGTACTTTTAGCACATATCATTAGCTTGTATTCCTTTGCAGAAAAATGCTCTGTAAAATTAAATAATCCACCTTCCAACCCCGCTGTGCCAGCCCCAACGCCTACGAAGTGCTACAAGGTCCTGTCTGCGTTGCCGAGGTTGTGGAAGACTCTCGTCAGTCCATTCCTTCTCCATCTTGTGTTGGTCATCTTTCACAGTCTGTGTTTCATTCTCAGAGGTAAGGGGATTTCTTATTTCTGTACTGTTATTATTACTAGTGTATCATATGTCTCGATATTCCAGTTCGCACTTGGACGATTTGGGCTCGATCGCGGTTAGTTAGACATGGGTCACATCTTACTTTGGGTTCCATTACTGCGATCAAACCAGACGTATTTTGAAACACTGCAATATTAAGGTGAGGCCAGGGGTCATACCACCCCCCAAAAGGTGACTGATCTGGGAAGTGCTGTAAGGAGCAATTTCTGTCTGTCCAGCTCTCTAGTCGGGTGCGAGGAGTTTTTGACGGCGAGATCTTTTTATGTTTTTATAATTTCTCTGGCGGTGGAGGATACGGAGTAAGCGTTTGCCTTGTTTCGACTTTGCAGTGGCGAGTAACGTTCGGGTGTGCTCTCTACTGTTTAAGCTGTAGGTAGGTAGGTAACCTATCAACTGGACATTCAATGTGCCTTTAGCGTAATTTTATCATATGTAAGTATTTATTTTTATAGTTAAGGGTGTCATATGTTTTCATGTGTATGTTCGTAAAGTTTCCTCGTTTTGTCCTTGTTAATCTTTGTTGATTTCAGTATTGCAAGATAAGCTGCTAAAAATTGCTTAAACTTACACAATATTTATTTATCGTAAATTCTCATCAGATACCTTTCCAATATAGATTGATTTAATTAGAATACCAGGACAAATTTCAGTATGTAATCAAATCTAATAGACAAGATGAAACTATTTAAGAATTAGGCTTTTCCTGATAACTTTAATGTCAAACAGTTTCAACATAAATCAAAGCATTTAAGTATAGAGCAGGAACAAAAAGAGCTAAGATCTAACCTCATTTACAAGAAAATGCAAAACAGATGGCAAGATTTCATTTTAATTTTCAGGTATTATTTTTTTAAGTAAGATATTGTCTAATCATATACTCCTCTTATCTTGCTAAAGTTTTAGTAATATCCTTTAAAATATCCATAAAAGAGTACTATCTTTCCCAAAACAAAAACGATCGATAGGAACATCAAAAATTATCTTATATTAATCTTATATTTTGTTTAAAATTCGTAGATATTAAAAAATTTACGATGTTCGAAATCACGACTCTCTCAGTTTTATAGATTTTTAATAAAAGTAATAAATTATATTTAAGCTAGCTTATATTTCACAATAATAACATTCTATTTCGGAATTAGAAATAGCATTGTTTCCCTAAAAATAGATTTAATAGATATTTTTCTAATTGCTAGATAACAGTTTTAATTAATCTAGATAAAATAAATTGAAAAGGGAATTTACCATTTTCTTGATTTCATGTTCAATGTTTGTTCCTAACTATTTAATTTAACTAAATTTTATATGCTTTATTTAGCATAATTCTTTTTAATATTTATTTTGTTGCATTTTGTGTTGTTTGCTTTTTCTTATTCTTAAAATTTCCTCGCTTTTCTATCCTTTTTGCAAAACTGCTTTCCGCTGTGTCGTATTTTCCAAGATAGTTACAAAGATTGTTCCATATTTTGCAAAGTTATGCCTTTTAAAGTCCTGCAAAAATAATTGGTTATTTGATAAAAGGGCTTACTAAAATTGAACCCTTTTTCTGTTTATCAAAAAAGCAATCCAACGAATTTATGCTAATTCTCGATTTTTTGCAAAAACCAAACGGATTTATTCAGAAATGGTCAACCTTTAAACTTGAACTTAAACTTTCTTTGCCCAAGACTTTAAAAAGGTTAAAGCCTTCAAATTGGCCTATGTTTCATTTTTACCCGTTCCAACCAATTTCTCTTCAACAAGCATTTGTGCATGCACTTGTTTATTTGCCGGGCATATTTGTTGAACTGCTCTGAAGAGATCCAAAATACTCATTTTTATACAAGGAAAGAAAATCAAGTAGGCCTTTGCTATCAACAAAATCTTGGTTTCGCAATATCGCTTTGATTTCTATTTCAGCGATAAAATGGCACTTATTTTTACCAAAGCTCATCATAGTTGCCCCAAATTGGTCAGGGAGGGACAATTTCTTAAAAAGGCCTTTTTACTCCCTTTCACCTTTCAACCTCTCTCCCTTTCTCCCTTCCTCCTTTCTCCCCTTCCCCATTGTCGTATATGTTATCGTTGTTCTTTCTATGTTATTTATTCATGTTATTTACAATTAATTTTGTTTCTTGGTGCATTGCGTGTCGAGTTCTTCGCGTAAGTTTTTAGGCCATTTGATTTTCCACTAGCTAGGTAGCTTTTGCTTTAGACAGGCGAACGAATTACACTGTGTGTTTCGCCCGTACCGGGCAAGGACGAGAAATATGGGTGGCGCGTAGACGTTGTGAATGCTGGCCTTACTGGTTCGGGTTACCAAGGTAGCTGGCAAGAAGAAGACAAGGCATTTTAGCCATGTTACTGGTATGGTATGTAGTACTTGGTATCCCGACCTACGGGCCTACAGCACTGCTCACTTCTCATCGTTGTACAATTTCTGCGACAAAATGGCGCTTATTTTTACCAAAGCTCATCATAGTTGCCCCAAATTGGTCAGGGAGGGACAATTTCTTAAAAAGGCCTTTTTACTTCCTTTCACCTTTCAACCTCTCTCCTTTTCTCCCTTTCCCCTTTTTCCCCTTGTCGTATATGTTATCGTTGTTCTTTCTATGTTATTTATTCATGTTATTTACCATAAATTTTTGTTTCTTGGTGCATTGCGTGTCGAGTTCTTCGCGTAAGTTTTTAGGCCATTTGATTTTCCACTAGCTAGGTAGCTTTTGCTTTAGACAGGCGAACGAATTACACTGTGTGTTTCGCCCGTACCGGGCAAGGACGAGAAATATGGGTGGCGCGTAGACGTTGTGAATGCTGGCCTTACTGGTTCGGGTTACCAAGGTAGCTGGCAAGAAGAAGACAAGGCATTTTAGCCATGTTACTGGTATGGTATGTAGTACTTGGTATCCCGACCTACGGGCCTACAGCACTGCTCACTTCTCATCGTTGTGCAACGTTTCCTGTCCCAAATAGGTTACCATCATTGCAAAAAAATGTTCCAATTGGTCGACTTTACCAAACCGTTTCAATCTTATTTTCTTATACCCGAGTAAGACCTCCTGGAATCAGAATTAATATCGCAGTGTTTCATTTTATTTCTGGTTGATCGTAGTCAAGGGGCACTAAGTTTGGTGTGATGCATACTGCAGGAAGTGGATGCCTTAGGGCTTCTCTTTGGAAAAGTATTGTGGCAGATCGTTTTAGGTTTTTGGTTGCATTTATTTTCTGTTCGCGCTTTAGACAACTTAGCTGCCACTTCCATTAAGATAAGAACGACGATAAAAAATGCGAACTGGAATATCGAGACATATGATACACTAGTAATAATAACAGTACAGAAATAAGAAATCCCCTTACCTCTGAGAATGAAACACAGACTGTGAAAGATGACCAACACAAGATGGAGAAGGAATGGACTGACGAGAGTCTTCCACAACCTCGGCAACGCAGACAGGACCTTGTAGCACTTCGTAGGCGTTGGGGCTTGGCACAGCGGGGTTGGAGGGGACTTAAAAAATTATTTTATATGAAATTTTTCAAGGAAAAAATTTTGTTGTCTCCCCTTCTTGTTTTCTTCTGGAGGTGCAAATGCCCCCTTCCCAGTTTTTCTCGCCGGAGCATACTCTCCTGCTAGTTTCGCCACTTTCCTTGGGGGAGAAACTCCCCCAATTTTTCTCTTGTACCTCGGTACAGGAAGGACAGATCTCTCGATCCACCCTGCTGGTGCGGCTTTTCCATACAGCCACTCCAGCTTTTGGACCCATCACAGATCCGGGTTCTGCACGTCGTAACCTTACTTGTGCATCATTACCCAAGGCATCGGACCCACCACAGATCCCGGTCATGGACCCATTACAGATCCAGGTTCGCGAACCCATTACAGATCCACGCTTGCGGACCCCTTGGTCCACGTTTTTGGCGTACCCCTTGGTCCACCAGGCTGGTGCGGCTTTCCGTAATGCCACTCCAATGGAATCGATTGATTCCGGACCCATTACAGATCCAAGGTTCAGCACTTCCTGTGCATCATTACCAAGTATGCGTCAGTGGTGGGACTCGAACACACAGTCTCAAGTCTTCCTGGGCAATTTGCAGACAGGCGTGCTACCACGACACCTCCAGGAACCGACGACAGTCAGAGGTAAAAATTGGTAGTGAATCTTGATTTAGATACCAGAGTGACGTCACCCTATAACCAGTAAAGTGCGCGAATTTTGAATTAATTGAATTAATTCCAAATCGGTGAAGATTCGAATTAAAAAGGAATACAGACAAACTTTTTCAAGGTATAAATATAAATAGAAATTAACTAATTTTTCTGGATACAAATTAACGCAGCTAAATTTCAAAATAAATATTCTCTGAATTAGAATTTGATTTCTACGGGAATAAATACGAATTAACATACAATTTTCACAAGCATTTTTCAAACCGAAGCACCTAAATATAACCGTTTTATAAGCACTAAGAAACTTTTTACAGCACAGGCTTTTATCATCCTAGATTTATTTTATTTGAAAANTGCAGCTATTAAAGGGTCTGTTTCATCCAGCATGCCTTGCACGTGCCATCTCTTGGTTGGCCTTTGTTGCCGCCATTTTCATGGCCCATGAAAATGGCGGACAACAAAGGAACATCAACAGACCCTTTAACTTATTTTCTCTCCTCTCAGGGTTTCGGGTTAATTCATTGTTCTCCTGCCAGATTTAACAGTTTTCTCCGTGTAGTTATAGGTTACTTTGGTTGTTATTCTTTCGGTCCATCAATTGTTTCCTTGATTAAAAGAGACAATAGACCTATTGTTTTGAAAAGGTAAAACAATAGATCTAAGCAGGCGACTAGATAAAATATCTTACTTGACAAACTTGTTTCAGGCTCAGCAAATGCAATTCTTTTACGGAATGGTGATCTTTGTGACAACGAAACTGAACGGTTAAACGCAGGTTTTCCAGACGTCTCAACTGGACTGTATTGAAGCTGCTTCCGGAGAACAGCCGGACTTTCAGACGGCGAGGGCAAATGATCCAAGCTATTTGCACGTCTTCGAATGCTGGAAAAGAAAAGGGGATAAGATTAATGATTTCATCAAAATCTTCAAAATCTACCAAATACAGCAAGAGCAAATTTTGTAAAACAAAACATTCAGGTTTACGAGAAGACAAAGAGATTTGCTCTTCTGAAGAATAGATTTCACACCTCTGAGTGCACTCAATCAAATCAAAATAAACAGAGAAAGCAAAACACTATGGTCAGATGCGTTCAAGGTGTGAACTCTATTCTTGAGGCTGTCAAATCGCTTTGTCTTGAAGGGGCTCAGTCGTCAAACAGTAAACAAATCCGTAAACTCGCACGTGTCGGGGATTATCCATTGTTCGTCGATTGTTCTCTGCAGTTTGTTTGGTGGCTTCACCCAAGCCACCAAAAAATGACTGTTAAAAATCCACTTATATCCGAGCAATCGTAGAAGATATGAATGTTTGGTTTGTTTCTTAGTGAAGTACAAGGATTAATGCCCAAACAGCAACTTTCATTTTGAAAAAAAAATATGAAAATCCTGTGTGATATCACCTTTCAAAAAACTGCAAAAATCATCGTTTTGCTTACATTCTGACGACGGAGCCCCTTTAAACAGAACTGTATCCTTTGTGTTACAGAATTTACTCTTGTTTTACCAAATACTCAGATCTTTGCTGATGTTGTGGCGCAATGGTGTAATCCTCAGACGTTGCAGCAAGAACAGTCAGGCCGACGGGATTCGATCTCAGGTAGAGCCCCATCGATTGAGCGTCATGGCAAGGGGTCAAGGATTCGATTAGCTCTTCGCTACCTGTGTGATCCCAGCGCTTGGCACTAACAGCCGCAACTTCACCTTCACCTTCAGGTTTAATCGGCAGCAGGACCGACTTTCAGCTGTTTATCACTTGATTAAGGACTAAACATTCCCATAAATTCACTAGTCGCACAAACTGTTCGGTTCTTCATTGTCAGCTTAGGTATAGAATCAATGCCAGTTACGCTCACAAATGTTCAAAGTTCTATCTGATTCAAAACGTAGGCCGTATGCAATGAATCGTCTGCAACAGTAGATTTCAAAACAGGTCCCGAACATTTTACAATTATCGTAATGAGCGCTATTGACATAGACCTGCTGGATGTTGAAGTTTAAAGGTTCTACCTTGGCCGTCCTTCGTAGCGGAGAGGAGAGTCTTCACTTCGCGTACACTGGTGAATGCCATTATGAAGTTGTAGTGTTTGCAAATTTGATGGAGCATTTTAGGCCCGTTTTGAAGGGTTTTCAAAGAGCGAATTTTCATTTATTCGTTCCAGCTCGGGAGCGAAATGACCGATTTTGATTAACTAAATTTTCACATATAAGTTTGCATGTTATCTACAAAACAAATTTCTACCAAGTGGAACGGCTTGAGGCTAACAAATTGCTAATTTTTTAACTTAAATTCAGCTAACTATAACTCGTAGCCGCTATAAATAGGCTAAAGAAACGCCGACACAAACCATTGTTTCTTTAGCGACAACATAATGATGCCGCATGCGTCAAAGTTGTCATTTTCGATAGACCGGGACCAGCTTCTCATATGATTTTTAACTTGACCCGGACCAGCTTCTAAAGTTAGTTGACGGAGCCAAGCAGATAAAATCTATAAATAAGACAAGGAAACGCCTTCGCGCGTAATTGCTCCCCTGGTGAAAAGATATGCACGCACGTGTCGAAATCATAAAATACAATGGGCTAATTTTAGACCTGCATATGCAGCTCTTGAGTTAACTAATTATCTCCGAAAAACGAAGGCCCACAGGCACACCTGCCGTTGAAGAAAATGTCTTCAAATCTGAACGATTTAAGGTTACTGTAACCGTTCAGGCGGCGATTAAGAAACTCCGTTTACCACGGCCGTTCGTCAAAATATACCAAGCAAACTTATGCATCATTCGACGCAGAATTAAACGAAGAATATCATAAAAATATATTCAGTTGATTCAATAAAATCACGAATGATTTATTCTAGATTTAAGGCAAAATCGACCACCCTTGCGAAAATATCTTTGTGTACCCCAATGATAATCGTTGG